>JAJLWZ010000059.1:0-65780 GCA_030571035.1 Yamadazyma buinensis
GGGGGGGGTTGGAGATTTTTTTGGAGATTTTAGGAGATTTTTATTATACATATATTAATATTACTACTTAAGCCTAAGTTTTCTCTTACTCTACAATTTTAATTTACACTAATTAAAAAGGAAATTTAAAAGTATGTATTACTCATTCTTTTCCTTTCCTTTTCTTTCTTTTCTTTACTTAAATAATTTGAAATAGTATACTTGATAGTTTCATCATTTGGTAAATAAGCTATATTCTCTTCGATTTTTGGTCTATCACCCCAACCCCAACTACTTCTTCTAATACTATTTCTTAACCCACCACTACTGAATCTTCTTGAACTTGAATTTGGATCTTTAATTGGTGTTGGAGGTTGTAAATTTGGGATCTTAGATGGTGTGGTTGGACCTCTACTACTTTCTTTTTCTTTCAGTTTACTACTATTTGTTGGTTTTTGATAATTTGGAATCTTTGAAGATTTTGAATTTGGTGCCATTGGTGTATTGGTTTTAATTGGTTGACTGACTGATCTATAGTAATCGATCTTTCTAGTTTCTGGTCTAAATTGAGTAGATGATGATGGTGATGATGATGATGAACTCATTGGAGTACTTGGTGTAATTGGACTGATTGGGTTGTACCTATTAACTGGACTTGAATTCATTGAATTCATACCATTTGGAGACATTGGACTCATTGGTGTTGATCTTGTACTTCTTGGGGTCATTGGAATTGAAGTATTACTTTTTGGAGTTGAAAATGATCTAGTACCGACTTTTGGTGTTGCAGAATTAATACTTGGAGTCATTGATGATGATCTAATATGAGTTCTTGAAGTCATTGAATTCATTGAATTCCCAGGAATAATTTTAGGAGTCATTGGAGGTTGAAGTTTTTGATTTAAAATTGTTGGTGAAACATTTGGAAGACTTGAAGTGATTTTAGTTCTTGATGGTGAATTTGAACCTGAATTTGATGCTGATGTTGAAACTGATGTAGCTCCTGATGTTGTTCCTGAATTTGAAACTGAATTTAAAGCTGATGGGTATGTGGAAGTTGATGCTGATGTGGTTGCAGAAGTTGAAACTGATCTTGGACCTGATACCTCTTTCTTAACCATTTGTGATGAAGGTGGTGGAGAATAAGGATTACCAGAAATTGAAATTTTAGCAGGAACAGGGATAAATCTAGAATAATCGTAATCTGTTGTTCTTTCAAGGCAAAAACTGAATGGACGTTGTCTTACTTCCTTCTTTAATTCCTTTTTGGCAACCAGTAATGAAACCGTTGACATAAAACTTGTAGTACTTAAATTTGATGTACTTGTGTTATTATCGATCATTGAAATTGGTCTGCTTGGACGATCTAATAATGGTCTTTCATTTGAGACTCCTCTATAAGCATCAAGTGTCATCAGAACGGTACGTTGATCATACATGCTTACTGGTCTAGTATAAGAATTTCTATGTTTAATACCTATATTTTCAACCTTTTCTTCCTTTTGACCCTCCTTTTTAATTTCCTTTTGAACTTCTTTCTTAATTTCTTTAGGTTGTTCTTTAACTTGTTGATTATTAATTGGTTGTCTAAAATTGACTCTTTCTCTCTTTTTGATAATTATTGGTTTAACTGATTCTTTCTTCATGGATACAGTTGACGCATTACCTTTTAAAATCAAAGGAGTTTCCTTTTGAATACTATCAGTTGGTGAAGGTGGTAAATCCTCTTCCCTTTCAGTATCATCATTATTATCATCTTGGTGATTTTTCGATGGATCTGGAGGTAATTCTTTATCTAATGATAATTTTGATCTATTCCCTAAAATTCCAATTGATGGTTTTGGTTCTTCGAATGAACTAACACTGAATAAACTATCTTTAACACTAATATCATCTCTTGGTGATGGTTCATGTTTATCTAAGAATTTCTTGGAAATTTCTGACATTCTAGTGTTACAAGTGTATAAACTTTCATCATCAAAATCACTACCTTCTTCAATTTCATCATCATCACTATTATTATAATCGTAATTATTTACATTTTCATAAACTTGGAATTCTTGTGATTTCTTAAGTGATTGATCTTTTAAAGTTATTAAATCATTTAAATCTTCAGTTGAATTTGATCCACTATTATAAATTTCTACAACTTCTAATAAACTTTTAGCAGCATAATCAGATTCAATGGTTTGATTTGATTTATGACCTGAAAATAAACTATCGACATCTTCTAAATCCATTGATAATTTACTTGGTGTACTATTTGAACTAATTCCACTATACCTTCTACTATTTCTTTTACTATCATTATTTGTAATTTTAAAAGTATCAATATCAAAGAAATCATCATTATCACTGGATCTATCACTATGTTCAATTAATGGAGGCATTGAATATCTATGATTTGGTTGAATTGTAACTGATCTTCTTTTAGGTTGATTTGAAGTTAAAGTTGGTGCTGGTGCTTGTTGAATTGGAGCTGCAACTTGTGGTTGGAAAGTAGCAGATAATAATGGGAGTTCTTCATTTGCATCAGTGTATGGTAAGGATTCGCTTGATTTAGATTCTTTACCAATATCAATATCATCTTGACCAAAATTACTATTTAATGGAGAACCTAAAGGTGGATCAGGTAAATTTTTATTATTTTTATAATCTGATTTATAAATTGGTTCAGGTTTAATTAATGGTAAACTAACGATTCTTTTATAATTCTTAAACTTCCCATTCTTCTTGATCACTGGTATAATTGGGATATCTTTAATTGAATAATTTGAAGGTTTAAAAGTTGAAATCGCATGCGATAAATCTAAATTATAAGCTGGAACTGATGGTGGTTCATCCATTGATGTTAACCTCTGCTTCATCTCTGACTTAAAAAAAAAAAAAAATTCTCTCTCTTGCAAGTGACAAGTATCAAGGATTAATTTATGTGAATATTTTTAAAAAGGGGATCAAAAGTGGATTTAACATTTTATTTAAATTGATTTTAGTGCTGGCTAAGAATCCAATTGCATCAAACTTTAAGGGTTGCGAAAGAACCTGCAAAAAATAATTTAAAAATAATTTCAACTTACAACGAACCTTCGATTTCTTTTTCTTTGATCTGGGGGGTGTGGCAATGAATAGAACAATGAGGAGGGAACATCTATACCGTTGAGAGTGTTAATAATTTTAGTGGTGGAACTTGAATGGAGGAAATTTCAGTATCGCATCTCTTATCTAAGATCTATACTCACAGTTTATCACTTATGATCCACACAAAGTTTACTCAGAAAGTATACTTACGTTTATGAAGTTTATGATCATTATGCCTTTACACTAGGATAAGTCTTTCAGAAGATTATGTATAGCGTAATATTGAAAAGAAAGGGAATGGGAAAAGAAGGATCGAAACAGAAGAAAAGGGTTTTTTCGTATAGACAACCTGTAAATGTTCTATGACTAATATATACAAAGAAATAATATAGTAAATAATAACAAATAATGACAGATATCGAATCGATATAGTTATATCTTCTTCTATGAAGGCTGAATTGAATCTGTTCAAGTTGGAAATACTGGAGCTGTTCAGTAGATTCTTCAAATGAAATGGAATAAAGGTCTACTGGGACAATTCTTTTAATCATGGATAATTAGATCAAATGATAGATTCATTGTAAAGACGTGGATTGTAAACAATTGTAGATACCCCTTGGAATCCTTTATCTAAATCCTATCTTTGCATATTTCTTATCAGTTTCTTAATTTATTAGATATTTTAGAACTTGTATCTTCTTTTACATCTGTATCTTTGCATCTCTTGCGAGGTAGGAAAGGTAGATATTTAGTGGATATCTAGAGAGTTCAACTAAGAGTGTTCAAAGAAAGAGTTCAAGAAATGGATAAGGAAAAAAAAAGAAGGTAAAAGGATTAATTATCCATATACCCACGATACAATTCCCGTTGTAAACTAATGAATTCATCTTACCTGTAAGATCTACTTTGTTTACTAATTATTTGAAATTATGGGGTGCAAAATCATCAATCACCATTACTATATCATGAATCATAAATCTCATACACTTTGAATTATAAACCATTTCATACCTTCCGTATACTCTTTATAACCCTTTTTCAAATCTGTTTCTTATAGTATCAGTTACACAATCTATGGAATCAAATCGATTGAACCCTTAACCCTTTTTAAATCATCCCTTATCTTATAATTAACTTATCGACTCCTTCAACTATCATTTTTGCACCCCCACCCCGTTCAACCTTTCTAATCAATACCACCGAACCAATATGAAGGACTAATAAATAAACTCATTGTGAATCAAGGATAATTATTTCCATGTGGGTCCGGTTGACCTATCGGATTAAAGTAATATTTTAAGGTTCAGTGGTAAGAGGGGTGGGAAACTGGTAAATGGGGCATTTTAGTGGGATTATCTTTGATTGGTAATTTTGATATCTATCATTAAATTGCCATTTTTCAATATTGTGCGGCTTATATAATATGTGATTATATAATGATTATATAAGGGCAGTGAATAGATATTTAACGATAAGGTTTTTGTTATGGTGGATTGAAGTGTTAAGGGGAAATAGAACTTTGTTGGTGTCAATTGGATAGTTTAGATGTAATAGTTTGTGTATCTTTTTAGGGTTCAAGTTGGTGAAGTGAAAGTTGTGCAAGTAGTAATAGAAGTAATAGAAGTAATAGAAGTAATAGAAGTAATAGAAGTAAAGGTAGTGGAATGGATAGGAAATTGATAGAAGATAAGTTAATGGCTGGCATTATCCCCCCCAAACGTATCAAACACCCAGTACAGATCGTGATATGTTTCCTTATAAGATATTATCTGATGATTTATTAAAGTTCAGGGGTACTTTTATAAAACGCAAATCTCTCTATTTTTAATTGAACTTCCCACCAAGTATTTTCGTATATTTGTTTTAGTTTATTTTAGTTTCTTTGTATTATTTCAGTTTTATTTCCTATTTTCTTGAATGGAATAATTTTTTGTATTTTCATAGGTTTAAATAATTCTCTAAAATTTTCTAAAAATTCTGGTAAATTGAAAAATTCTGTGATTTTCATTTTATTTGAGAAAGACGAAAATTCTCTTTTAATACCCCATAATACGTCATTTCTCAATCCGCAATAAAATAAACCAACATAATGGAAGAAGATAAGATAATTTATAAACCTGTAAGGACACATCAAAAAGTGATAACGAATAAACATTTCGAGAAGATAGAGAGTGTACATGATGAATCGGTTAATCCTTTTGGTGATTTTGAAAATGGTAGTGATTCAAATGGGTCGGATAAAAATGGATCTGATAAGGTTAGTCTAGATTTGAAAGGGAATAATGGGGATGGTAGGGATAGGAGGTTTAATAGATCCAATGACGCGTCGAATGAATCAATAAATGGATCAATTGAAGAGGATTATGATGAAAATGATCCAATTCAATACCTGGATCAACAATTTACAGATGATTTTGGGAATATTTATAATATAGATTTTGATTTTAAAAAATATACTTCTAAACTTTCATTTAAAGGTCAAAGATTAGTTTATTTTACTTCTGCATTTGTTTCATTGTTTATTTCACTTTTTGGGTATGAACAAGGTGTATGTTCTGGGATATTAACATTTGTTACATTTAATTCATATTTTAATAATCCTTCACCAACTGAAATTGGTATAATTATACTGATTTTAGAAATTGGTGCAATGATTTCATCATTAGGTGTTGCTAAAATAAGTGAAAAATTTGGTAAAAAAAGAACTATATTAGGTGGTACCTTATTATTTATAATTGGTGGTACATTTCAAAGTTTTGCAACTAATTTATATATTTTTTCAATTGGTAGAGTTTTAAGTGGGTTAGGAGTTGGTGTTTTATCTACTGTTGTCCCATCTTATCAATGTGAAATATCACCAAGTGAAGAAAGAGGGAAATTAGTTTGTGGAGAATTTACAGGGAATATAACTGGTTATGCATTAAGTGTTTGGGTTGATTATTTTTGTTATTTTATTCAAGATATTAATGATGCTAGAACTAATCCACATGGTTTTTTCGCTAATTTAAGTTGGAGATTACCATTATTTATACAAGTTTTAATTGCTATATTTTTATTTATTGGTGGATTTTTTATAGTTGAAAGTCCAAGATATTTATTAGATGTTGATCTTGATCAACAAGGATTCCATGTTTTAAGTTTACTTTATGAACTGGATTTAGAATATAATAAACCAATTAATGAATTTTTTTTAATAAAAAATAGTATATTAAATGAAAGAATATCAATTCCCAAAATTGAAAGAAGTTGGAAACATATGTTTAAAAATTATTTAATTAGAGTTTTAATTGCTTGTTCAGCATTTGCATTTGCACAATTTAATGGTATTAATATTATATCATATTATGCACCATTAGTTTTCAATGAAGCAGGTTTTAATGATTCTAATGCATTATTAATGACTGGTATAAATTCTATAGTTTATTTATTATCAACTATACCACCATGGTTTTTAGCTGATAAATGGGGTAGAAAACCTATACTTATAAGTGGAGGATTAATGATGGGATTATGTTTATATTTAATATCTTGGACAATGTATTTAAATAAATCATTTACACCAAATTTAGTTGCAATATTAGTTATTATTTATAATGCAGGTTTTGGATTTAGTTGGGGCCCTATTGGATTTTTAATACCACCTGAAGTTTTCCCACTTGCTATAAGATCAAAAGGTGTATCATTAGCCACTGCGACTAATTGGTTTGCTAATTATATAGTTGGACAATTAACCCCTATTTTACAAAGTTCAATTGGTTGGGGGTTATATTTATTCCCTGCTACATCATGTATGATATCCGTTTTAGTTGTTATATTTTATTATCCAGAGACTAAAGGGATTGAATTAGAGAATGTTGATAAATTATTTGAAGAATTTTATGGGAAGAAAATACCAATGAATTATATACCAGTTGATAATAATAATAATTATGATCATAATTATGGTGATAATAATTTTGAAATGAATAATTTAGATTTAGATTTAGATGATTTAAATGATTTAGATTATGAGGCTTACAGATGAGATTTTTGAAAAAGGTTACTATAGAGATAAAAAAGATAAAAAGATAAAAGGAGTCAAATTGACATGTGAAATAGTGAACGTGTTTTGGATATAGTTATAGGAATAGTATACCCTTTTTTCCTCATTTCACCTTACTAAATAGGTAATTATGGTAATTCCATCCCGATTGTTCAAAGATATCGGATACGCTTAAAAAACCGTTGTAATTTCTCGCTTCACCGTTTACCAAAAAAAGAATAACGCGGGAGATGCAAAATGGAATTTTACGGAATTTAAAGGAGAAAAACAAAGGGAGACAAAGAGACATAAACAGAGTCATGGTGGTAAAGTTGGTGGTAAAATTGGCGTCCAGTGGTGGTAAGTTGGTGGTAAGTTGGTGGTAAGTTGGTGAGCGTGGGTATCGGAATAAAGAAATTACTTTTTTAAAGGACTTTTTTTTTGTATTTCTGCAGTGGGGGTGAAATAAATAGGGATTTAGACGAAAATTCATTTTAAGTTAAATGCCAGTTTTTTAAATGGCTAGGTTTGCCATTTAAACCCATTTAAATTTTTCTTTTTTAATCGTCTGTTTAAAGGGCTCTTTTAACGTCTTTAAAGATAAGAGAGATGAGATGTTTTTTGCCCACTCTCAAACGAATAGTGAGATCTCACAAATACAACACAATTCAACACAACACAATTCAACACAACACAATACAATCCTTTGAATTCTTATTTACTCTCTGGGTACTTTCCTGTTCCTATTGCTATATTTTTCTTTTAATATTCTATTGCATTAAAAGTGACATAATGGTAAATTGTCGTGTGATACAAAAGACTTTCTGTTTTTTAAGGTAAACTTGGGTGGAACACCCGATGTGACACTTTATGTCTCTTATCACTGGCAAAAAAAAAATAGGAAATTGCGTTCCTCCTTTATATATAACTCACAAATCACTTTCAAAAATATTTATAGATATTTTCACTAATATTTTGATCACAGCCTTATAAAATAAAAAATTGTATACCAAAGTTATAAAAATAATATAATATAATAATATAATACTAATAAAAAAGGATATAGAGGATAAAATAAAATAAAATGATACCCATACCTATCCATTCTATAAATTATTCAAATACAAGTTTATCAAGTAGTGATGAAGATTCAATCTTTAGTAATTTATCAATAAATGGATCATATTCATTTGTTGATGATGAAGAAATCTTTAAAATTGGTAAAAGTAAAAGTAATAGTGAATCAAATGAAATTAATGTATTAAGTGATTTAGTTATTGGTAAATTAAATATTGATTTCCTTAAAAAATTATCACCACCTGAAATTTATTCAGATTGTGAATCAACTAATTCAACTTTAGATGATGAAGATAGAGAATGTATTGAAGAAAAAGATGACATTGAAGAAGATGATGAAGATGGTGAAGCAGACGAATTGGAAGATTTAGGAGAAGTTGATATAGAACAAGGTGAAATAGAAGAAATAGAATATAGTTCAGATGTTGAACTTGAAATAGATTCAGATATAACATATTCAAATAACGATTTAAAAGATCTTGATAATATAGAATTAACTACATTTAATGAAGTTTTACCATTAAATAAAACTCAACATGTACCAAAATTTAAGAATAGAGATGAAAGAATTAATTGTAATTTTTTAAAATTATATGCACAAGATTTTTCAAGTCGTTCCAAAGGTTTAATACCAAAAGATCATAATAATTTTCAAATATCAAAAAATTTAAGGGATTTCCATAATAATTATGATATTTTTAAATTATCAAATGATCTGAAAGATAAATTATGGAAGAGTATAATTTTACCTCCAAGATCAGATCCAATACCAATTAAAATCGATTTTAAAGATTATATTCAATTAGAAAGGGATTCAAATGATGATAATAATAATAATAATAATAGTTTAGTAATTAATGGTATAAATTTACCTTGGAAATCTTCAATAAATGGTTTAAAACCAACAGGTATTAATGGGAAATATTTAATTAATGGATCAAATCCAAATTCAGGTATAACAAGAACTCAATTTACGGTTAAAGGTTGGGTAAATAAGAGATGGGTAAGTAATTAATGATTAATGAATGGGAATTTAAAATTAAAAAAAAAAAAGTCTCTTTATCTCTCCTTCTATCTCGCCTTTGGTCTCTATCTTGTTCTCCACTTCTTGTCAACCCCCCTTGTAGGAAACACCCTGACCTCTCGAATCTTCCAATAGAAGTTGCAAATTTTCAAATCTCAAATTGTGTTCCAAAGGGATGTAAGATCCTAATTCTTTGGTATGTGTTTAAAGTGAAAAATTCATCGGTTACCCTTTTTGGGAATGATTAACGCGCAGAGATTTTTCAGTTTTTGCGGCTCTGAGAGACCGCAAAACTTTTCGGGTGTCTCCAGTACGCTGTTAGTTCCATATTGGATATTTAGTACGGTGTAAAAGATATTTAAGTGTCTCAGATTTGGTGTAATTAAGGTTTGTAAATTAAGGGTTGTTTTGGTTATAAAACAAAAGTTTAATTGCTATGAAATTTTAAAATGTTCAAGGTGTTGAAAATTTGTAAACCAACAAGGAAGTTCTAGCAGTTTAAAGAATAAGACGATAAATTAAAAGAAATATAGAAAAATATTAAGAAAATAAAAATGGGTATCGGGAACTTAGTCATTTAAACGGAATTCTAATAGATCACTCATTTTTTCTGATCTTAGGATTTTGTGGGATCGTCGTCGTGGAATTTCGTGGGAAAAACTTTGTCTCTCTTTTGTCTCTCTTTTGTCTCTCTATTGTTTGTGTCTCTTTATTGTTTGTCTATTGTTTGCATCTTTTATGTATCTCGCTAGATTTCTAGAAAAGAAAGTCGAATTACAAAATGATTTGCGCTTTCTTTTACCTGTCAAAATCTCATCGCAATTGCTTTGTTACATTTCTATTGCAGTATATTGCATTTTGGAAAAAGAAACATTTATCTATTATTTCAATCAATGATATCACCTCTAATATCTTAATATCTGAATATCTTGAAATATTTAGATAAAATTTTCTATCCCTTTTTGAAAGGAATAAAAATATTATTTAAAAGTTTATAGAGGCTACGTATTACTTTATTACAGTATTACTTTACTGTACAATTTTCTCTTTGTTAGTTACTCTTTTAATATTTATATAGAAATTAACTGCGATTAAAGGCATATTCAGTTTAGTGCCTTATAAATTGTCTCTTTTACCGCAAGTGTAATGCAAGGATGCAAAAGTTACGCCAAACTTTAGGTGCATAACCAACTTGATCAAGTATATTAACGACAATAGGTTTGATGAGGTGTCCTAGACACTGTGTTAGTAAAGAAGTTTATTGGATTGAGTGATTAGATTGAAGGAGTAATTTAAAGATTTATTGTTTTGATTTTAGAATTGTTGTTTAGAAGTTTGTTTAGAAGTAGAGTTAAATAATTTTTGAATCTTTGTGTAGTCTAAGGGTCTGGACCTAGATCTTACAATTGAATGGCACTAAGTAGCACGAAGTGGCTGTAACTCGCGTTAAAATGGCACCAAATTTCTCAAATGGCACGAAAAAGTAAAAAACTCTCAATGCTCTAGAAAAAACACCCGTCACAAGAGCACGCGACGTCCACGTGACACGCGAAGAGGTTTGGAGAGAGAGAAAAAAATATCAATGATTTTCTCCCTCACAGGAAGAAAAGTGAAAAACTTTGTTAAAGGATAAACTAAATATGGCTCCAAAAGGAAAGAAAGTTGCTCCAGCTCCATTAGCTACTAAATCAGCCAAGACTACCAAATCAGTCAACCCATTAATCGAATCAACCCCAAAGAATTTCGGTATTGGTCAAGCTGTTCAACCAAAAAGAAACTTATCAAGATTTGTTAAATGGCCTGAATACGTTAGATTACAAAGACAAAAAAAAATCTTATCATTAAGATTAAAAGTTCCTCCAGCTATTGCTCAATTTTCTAACACTTTAGATAAAAACACTGCTGCTCAAACTTTCAAATTATTCAACAAATACAGACCAGAAACTTCTGCTGAAAAGAAAGAAAGATTAACTAAAGAAGCTGCTGCCATCGCTGAAGGTAAAGATGCTAAATCAGTCTCACCAAAACCAGTTGTTGTTAAATACGGTTTAAACCATGTTGTTTCATTAATTGAAAACAAAAAAGCTAAATTAGTTTTAATTGCTAACGATGTTGACCCAATTGAATTAGTTCTTTTCTTACCAGCTTTATGTAGAAAAATGGGTGTTCCATACGCTATCGTAAAAGGTAAAGCTAGATTAGGAACTTTAGTTCACCAAAAAACTTCAGCTGTCGCTGCTTTAACTGAAGTTTCATCCGCTGATGAAGCTGAATTATCAAAATTAGTTTCAACTATTAATGAAAACTTCATCTCCAAATATGAAGAAAACAGAAAACACTGGGGTGGTGGTATCATGGGTGCTAAAGCTCAAGTTAAAAAAGCTAAAGCTATTAAAGCTGCTGCTGTTCCATCAAATTAATTTTAATTTTTTAAAAAATATAATCTTTAATTTTAATTAGTGAAATAAAATAATATAAATACTTTATCAGTTAACTCTTTTTAAATTTAATATCTTTTAGACTGTAGTTAGTAGAGTTTGTCAGTTAGGGTAATAGATTCTTTGTATACTGTTACTTGTAACTGTTACTTTAACTGTAAATCCAACTCCATCGCACTAGTATTATGGAGGTTTTCTTGTCTTTTTTTCGTTTATTTCCGAGATCACATAGTCTGGATCCTTAACATAACAGCTGCAAGAGTTAATACTATCCAAAATACCTTTAATAATAGATAATTCAGTAACAACTTACTCAAATCATTATAAACTCTAATATTAAAAATCATTAGATTGAAAAATCCGGGTAACATTCTCACACCTCAACCAATTACAGGATTGATTTTTCTGAGAAAATAATCAACGATATGTCCTTTAAAGATTTAATAGATCTTGTTTTACCAGTTGCTTATGCTGAAGAAGTATGTAAATTATTGAATATTATCGAGTCAAAAGTATAGGTTAATACCAGAATACCATTTTGTTGAAGTTTTAAAAGTTTTTTAGTAATGAAATTATGAAATTTATCACGCCATATTAGGTCTTATATAGTGAGAGTTGAAGAAGTTATTTTAAACCTATATTACAGTTGACCAGGACTAAATGAAGTTGTAGGATAAGTTATACTAACGATGTCATAGCCTGCTGAAGAACCTGAAGTAGAAGAAGCTGAAACTCCAGAAGAAGAAGCTGACGAAGAAGAAGAAGAGGAAGAAGATGAAGATGATGAAGAAGAAGAAGAAGATCCATTAGACACTTTAAAGAAAGAATGTGCTGAAACCCCACAATGTCACCCATTCGACCACCATTTTAACGAATGTATTGATAGAGTCACCAAAGCTATGGAAGCCGATGATTATGACCAACAAGAGTATAAAGAAGATTGTGTTGAAGAATTTTTCCACTTACAACATTGTGTTAATGATTGTGCTGCTCCTAGATTATTTGGTAAATTAAAGTAGATTGGTTTTACACTGCATAGAATAAAAAAAAAGTATCTTGTAATAAGATTTGGATTTTCTTTAACTCTTGGGTGTATGGCTTAATAATATTTGGACTAGGTTTGTTCACCCCTACTCTTCTCTGTTTTTAATCTCTGGTACCTGACTTGGATCAAGGGCCTAAGACCCAAAGGGGTTTTTAATCTGGTCAAGCTAGGGTTTAAATTTATTGTGGTTAAGTTCGATTCAGTGAATATTTGATTTTTTTTTACTTTTTAGTCAATGTGTAGTATAATGGGGGGTAGAATCGTAATTTAATTGATAACTCTATAAATACATTTCAACCCTTCAACTAAAGGAGGAAATAAATCACTAAATTTATTTCTAAACTTGAAGGAGTATAGTTAATGCGCCAAATTCTGTTGATCAAGTGCGACGATATGGACTACAACACATACACAGTATCGGAGCTCTTTGAAAAGCTATCGATTCCCGAGATCCAATCGCTTAGCAATGGGTACAAGGACCAAGCTTTAGAAGCCAAAACTGAACTCCAAGCTTTAGTCAGTGATAATTATCGTGATATAATTGGGATTACTGATGAAATCTCAAGTACATTGAAATTAACAGAGAACTTATCCAAGAGTTTATCAAATTTATCATTTTCACTGTCACATTTTGTTAGTTTTAAGAAACATCAGAGTACCAAGAGTGTTAGTCTGGTTGATAGAATTGCTTTAGCGAATTTGGTTATTCATAATGATCTTACAAAATTTGATCTTTTATTGAAAACTAATGGTCAACCAATTCATACATCAGAATTTATAAATTATGCAAAATTTTATTATATATTATCATCATTCCCTGAAGTTTCAAATAATAAATATTTGTTTAATAAATTCCAAAGATTGAAAGAATATTTCCTTGGAATTTTAGATAATTTAATTTCAACTTATAATATCCCAATTCATTCAGCTTATACACCAAATTCTGATACTTTCGTTAAATCTCATCATTTAAATGTTTCGGAAGTAATAGAGAAGAGTCAAGTGAATATAATAAATGAAACAGATTTGGAATTTCTCGATATAATTGATGATTCCCAAGGTGAACTTCCAATAATTAATTATTTATTAGCTTATGTTATAACAACTGGTACAATAACGAAATCACCTGCAATTTTCCACCTTCTTGATCTTCGTCTTAATCATCTTGCAAAAATTAATCTGTTTTTATGTAATGGTAATGGTAATCAGAATAAAATTAATGGACTTTTATTTTCACCTTGGAAAGTTATAAGGTACGTTGAAAATACAATTGGTTATATAAATATTTTAGATCAATTACATAAACAAAAAGTTAATTTGAATATTATGGATGATTCATTTGGGAAATTTAATACTGAATCATTCAATAAAAATATTAAAATGTTTGAAGGTTCAGATTTAGAAATTAAAGAATATCAAATTAAAATGTTGGATACAATAACTGAAATGTTCAAACATTTAGTATCTGATTGTAAATTAGAACAAGTGGTTTCAATATTTGTTAATTTCGTTGCTGCTTTCCATAAACTTGGACCTTGGTGTGTTGAAAGTGGATTTACTTCAAGTATTGGTGATTTAGATTTAAATTCACTGATTTCAAAATGTGTTAAAGAGGTAGTTAATGTTATTGAATCATCATTCCCAGATAAATTATCTAAAGTAGATGAAATTTTAAAAATTGTTGAAAAAGAATTGGAATCAAATGATGAATCTAAGAAGATTTTCACTTCTGATATGGTTGATATGATTCAAGATGATATGAATGGATATTTTGAAATTGTTTCAGAATCCGCTAAAAATCAATTATCTAATATTAAAGCCATACCTATGATTCATTCATGGTTTAGAACTTTAGATGATTATAAACAAGTTATTGATGTTAATTCAGGTCATTTAAAAAATTTAATTGATTATTTAGGTGATAATCGAATGTCTAAAGAATTTAAAGATGTTTCAAGTAAATTTGATAAATTGATTAATGATAAATTATTAATTTTTATTGATTCATTAAAACAATTATTAAATAAAAGTATTGAAATTGGTAAATCATCACATATATATTTTATACTTACAATTCTTGTTATTTTAAATCAAAGTTTTGAAAATGATGAAATAAAAAGTATTTCTAAATCTGGTTATTCTGCTATTTTTGAATTACTAGATACTAAAGATTTTGAAGATCAATTAGAAGCTATATTTAATTCTATGAGTAATGATGATGATGAAGTTATAATTGATTCTGTTCAGGTTTCTTTAAAACTTAATACTTTGATGTACTCAATAAGTACAAAGATTTTAAATCCTATACAGGGGTATGAATCAGATTATTTATATGGAGTTATATTTAGTGATTCAAAATTCACAGAAATATTTCAAAGTTCAAAGAATAAGTGGTTAAATAAAATTCTTGAATCAGTTTTAAGTAATATTGAATCAATGGAATTAACTAAAAATTCAGAATTAAAAGTATTCGCTAATTTTTCATTCATTTGTCAATTCTTAAAGACTATACCGTTAGATGATAAATATGAGAAATTTAAAAGGGCAAAAGATATAGATTTGAAAGAAATCGAGAGATCAGTTAAAGAATTTTATAATATGTCTTCCAACACATATTATCCATTAAGTATATAATAAAATAATAAAACCACTGCATGAAGTCAGTAAAGTCAGTCAAAGTACCCACTAACCATTTTTTTCCTAGACTTTTCTTAATATAAGTATATTTTGGAGCCACTCTTAGTTAATTGGTTTATAACTTGAATAGTTTCCTGTATATCCCAGATATTTTGACCCTTTTGATCTAAGTAGGAATTATCAAGTACTAAAATCTTAATTTCATCAGCATTTAATTTTGCATCTTCATTATCGAGGATTTTTGATAATCTACCTGGTGTACAACATAAAACTCTTGAATGAGTTGTGCCTATAAGTTTTAAATCGATATCGATTTTATTCTTATTGATTAATTTTAATGATGATCCTGAAAGTGATCTGGTAGCACGGTGGATGTCACATGCACGGATGGCGGACATTGAAAGAATAGCGATGAATTTTCTATCACCTTGGTCTTGTGAAGTGTTATTTTTTTGATCTTTCTTCTTTTTCAGATCCTTTTTGGTTACTGGTAACATATTATCGAAACGGCCAGTAATGAATGTGGATAAATTATCTAAAGTTCTTGCATTGTCGAATTCAGATGTTGACCGTACGTCAGTTTTGGAAATATATAAATCCGATAATTCTAATGATGTAAGTTTCTTGTTCTTTTGTGATACAATCAGATTAACGTAATCTGCAATGATTTCAGTTGACGATTCGGTGGAGATCTTACGTTTGGCTTCAAGATCCATTTCCATCTTTAATTTCTTTTTCTCTTTGAATTTTGAATCTGTTTGTTTCCTCTTCTTCATATTTGGTTCATCTGAGGTCTTTTTCAGTGGGGTTTCTTTTGATTTTTCTTTAATATTGTCATTAATTTCTAATTCAACTTCACCTTCACTATCACTGCCTGAGAAATCGACTTCGTACTCAAGACCATCGTCTAAATCTTCAACATTATTATCTCTTGTCATAATTCTGGTTACCTATTTACTGAGATGAGGTTTTGGATTATATAATTTTTTTTTTCCATTGCGACTACTGATTTCAAAATTTCCATCTCCAAGGTATTGATAATGAATAATCTGATTAGAAACTTAGGAAGGAAAGTTTTCATTCCTCGTAGGTCGATATCGATCAACACAGATTTAGAAAGGTTGCTACAGAACGCTGAGTTCCACCCAGTCGTTGTTATAGGTGGAGGTCACGCTGGTTGTGAAGCAGCAACTGGTTCAGCACGTACTGGAACTGCCACAACTTTGGTTACTCCAGATATTTCCAAAATCGGTACAGCGTCATGTAACCCTTCCATGGGTGGTGTCGGTAAGGGGACCTTGCTTAGGGAAATCGATGCGTTGGATGGTGTGGCTGCTAAAGTCACTGATAAAGCTGGGATTCATTTCAAAATCTTGAATTCTTCTAAAGGCCCAGCGGTTCATGGTCCAAGAGCTCAAATAGATAGGAAGATATACTTGGAGGAGATGCAGAAGGTTATATTGGATTACCCTAATTTACTGGTTATGGAAGCGAAAGTTAAAGATGTGATTATTGGTCCACAAAATGAGATTGTGTCAGGTCAAGTAGATAGTGATGGTAGAATGTATGGATCGATTAAAGGTGTGATTATGGAGGATGGGAGAATTATTAGATGTGATAAAGTAGTCATTACCACCGGGACGTTTTTAGGTGGTGAAATTCATATTGGATTAAAAGCTTTCCCCTCTGGTAGAATGGGAGAAGAAGCTACTTTTGGATTATCCAAGACTTTAAGAGATGCTGGTTTTAGATTAGGTAGATTGAAAACTGGGACACCACCTCGTCTTTTGGGTACATCGATTGATTACACTAATTTGGAAATCCAACCATCTGATTATCCACCTCAACCAATGTCATATATGAATGATGAAGTGAGTAATATTGATAGATTAGTTAATTGTCATCAAACTCGTACAACCCCAGAATTCCATCAATTAGTAGCTGATAATTTGGATAAGTCTATACATATAAGAGAAACCGTCAAGGGACCAAGATACTGTCCTTCAATTGAATCAAAAGTTATTAAGTTCCCTCATAAACCCTCACATACAATTTGGCTTGAACCAGAAGGTTTAGAAAGTGACTTAGTTTATCCTAATGGGATCTCGTGTACTTTACCTGAAGACATTCAAGAACGCCTTGTGAAGATGATGCCTGGCTGCGAGAACGTCGTTATGACTCAACCAGGGTACGGTGTAGAATATGATTATGTCGATCCAAGAGAACTTGATGTGACATTAAAGACTAAATTAGTCGATGGGTTATACCTCGCTGGTCAAATTAATGGTACCACCGGTTACGAAGAAGCCGCATCACAAGGATGTATCGCAGGGATCAACGCAGGGTTATCATACTTAAATAAAGAACCATTGAAAGTTAAACGTAGTGATGGGTATGTTGGGGTATTGATTGATGATTTAATTACTAAGGGTGTTGAAGAACCTTATCGTATGTTTACTTCCAGATCCGAGTTTAGAGTATCAATCAGATCAGATAATGCTGATGATAGATTGACTGAAATGGGCCGGAATGCAGGAGTTGTAGGTCAAGAAAGGTATGATAATTATACTAAGGAGAAAAATCAATTTGAATTGATTAAAAATCATTTAGCTACGACTCTGTTACGTGGATCTGTATGGTCACCTGCTCTTAGAGGTCTTGAATCAGATGTTCATCCTAAAACTATCGTGGATGGTTGGAAATTGTTATCGTATAAAGGCGTAGTTATTGAGGATTTATTACCTCATATGGATAAATTCGTTGATAATGTACCAGAATTTTACACAAATGTTTCAAAAAGACTAAGAAATAAGTTGAATGTTAAAAGTACTTATGATCCATGGATACAAAAAGAATCATATCATTTACGTGCATACGCTGCTGATGAGAATTTACTCTTGCCTTTAGATTTCACTTATTCTAATGAAGGGAACTTGAAGATCTCATATGAAGTGTGCCATTTATTGAATACTGTCAAGCCAACTACCATTGGTCAAGCCAGAAGAATCCAAGGTGTTACACCAGCCGCTATTTTTGAATTGTATAAATTAGTTAAAGGGAATCAAAGTGAGTTAGCTGCTCAACGAGTAATGGCTTAAGAAACGATTAACCATGGTGTATGAATTATGAAATTATTCCGTCAAAATTGTATATAGGGAATAACAAAGATTACTTTGTAACTAGTCTCTTAAACTCTTTGAAACTAAGAGAAAATAAAGAATGATATTATAAGTTACATTTATTATACACTATTATACACTATTCACTCTCACTATCACTGAAATGGCTTATAAATCGACTAGATGATCTTCTTTCCTCCATACTAACCTTTTCTTTCTTAATCTTTTGTGGACTTTCATTTCTGTTTTTCAACTTCTTAGACTTCGTTTTAGTTTTGGTTTTACTCTTTGGCAACTTAGGAGACTCAACTCTTGGGATGGTATCTTCTAAATGACTATCAAGAGTGATCAACAGTTCCAATGGTAAATGATCTCTAGCAAGTTGTGCAAATTCAGGATAACTTCTAGTCCCATCTGAATTTGGGAATTTCAATCTATTCATATAAAGAAGTACATCACTGATATTAATCTGAGTATTAGTAGCATCACCATGTGTCCTATGTAAAGCATATGAATCCAAATCTCCCATTAAATTCAGTAAAAATACTTCGGATTGTTCTTGGATGAATTGATACGCTTCTGGCTCGACCTTAAGTCTTTTATCTGACGGTTTAAGCACTTCAACTAAATCTTTAATCATTTTAGCTGGGATATTTTTGGGTTTACTGGATGGTGGTCTAGTTGTCATGGATTTAGGTTTTGGTAACGGTTTGTATTGGGTATGGATACTTGAAGAAGCTGGTGCTTCGTTGTCTGAAGACATATCAAGGAGTGATTCTGGATCTATAGTTTGAAGGTTAAGTTCGTCATCGTTAATGTACTCTTCTTGAACGAGTGCATCATCACTATCTGATACCCGATTATCAAATTCTGGTTGTGGTTGTTCTTCAAATGGCGCAGGAGTGATAAATCCATGTTCAAGATCATTATTTAAATCATCATCGAATCTTATTTCTTCATCCTCAACATTTTCTTCAGGTTGTGCAAGATTTGGTTCAATCATCAGATTCGAATCTTCAGGGATAATTGCTCCATTTGATGATTTACGTAGTTTAGGACTACCTCTTTCGACTTGATTATCTACTATATCTATTGGTCTTTTCTTCTTTGCTTGAGCCGCAAGAATTCTTTCCAAGTAAGAATAAGATTTTGACTTAGATCCAGACTCAATTGGAGCTGATGGTTCCAAGAATGGGTTGGATGCTTCAAGTTCATCTTCGTCTTGATTTCCTAGGATGGATGGTTCACCAACAACTTCATTTGGTGATCCTAATAATTCATCTGTATCTGATGGGATCATAAGACTTAAATCTCCCCTTACCTCCCCTTGATATATTTGATCACTTGGTAAATCTTGGTTTATTTGATTATCTTCCAGTAATCTATAATCTATTTGATTCTCTTTATCTTCATTTTCTTCTTCATCTTCAAATTCTTGAGATACTATAGTTTTCTTCTTTTCACTTTCATTTTTTAAAACTTCCCAAAAATGTTTCAAGAAATCAACGGTAATAGGCCCACTATACTCGGTATTAAATAAATTCATACCATTACTTTCAAAAATAACTGATGATCTACGTCTATTTGACATTGGAGTTCTTTGTCTTGAACTTTGAGGTGTTAATGATAATCTTTCAGGCAAGAAATTGTCATTCGGCGTCACTGGTCTGGACGGCCTTAGAGCCAGCCCAGGTGCTGAAGTTATCAGTGATTTTCTCCTTTTAACTGATCCTGGACCTTCAGAATCCCAATGTTTTTGTAATATTGTTAGATCAGTTGTAGGTAAATGAATATCGTCAATTCTTGATCGAAGACTCTCTATTGGCTGTGAGAAATTCCCATTATCAACAACTCCAACTTTATAGCTCCTTAGTGGCGTGGAAGGCTCCGTTAGACTCTTGTCTACTCCCTCCATTGGAAATGTTTGAAACTATCAATATTGTCTTAAATAAACAACTTTTTTGTCAGGTGCGGATTTGGTTAATTTTTTTTCTTTAGAATCACTCTATATATATACTTTGCATTAGTGCTTTCACAATTTTGGAAATGACTCAGGCAAATATTCAAGATAGTTTGTTGAGTGCGTTGGTATCAGGTGCTAGTACGGCAGCCGTAGTGGGGACTTTCACTTATCCTTTAGATTTCATTAAGACTGCAACTCAATTGAGTAATTCTACATTAATGAGCAAGTTTAAGATTCCTTCAAATAGTCCAAGTTCTATAGCTCAATTATTTAAAGGTGGGAGTGCTTTAGTGACGGGGAATGTGTTGAAGAATTCAGCTAGGATTTTCCTGTACCATTGGACATCGAATTTTATGGCATTGGATCTGCAAGATGCAAAGGGTAATCCAATTAAAAAGACTACAGCTCCAAGAATTGTTATAGCTGGTATAATGAGTGGATTTTTAGAAACTCTTTGGTTGATACCTTTTGAAAATATAAAAATTACAATGATTCAAAATATGTTGTTACGTAATGAAATTGATCGTTGTGCAAAGGAAGGTTTAAAAGTTGATGTAACTGGTAGATCTGTTGATATGCATCATAAACCAAAACAAAATATATTCCTTAAACATTATATATCACCACATATATATTATGATACAGAATTGGCGGCACAATTTAAAGGATATAATGTTTCAAGATTTGCAGCATCTCATTTAAATAAACGTTCACAAATTGATAAATTAAAACATCATTATAATGCAAATCCTTCATTAACTATGATGTCTACCATTAAAGAGATTTATGCACTTAAAGGGTTGAAAGGTTTTGCATTTGGTGGACTTATAACGTTTGTTCGTCAAGGTTCTATCTCTTCAATTTGGTTATCAACTTATAATTGGACTAAACAATTATACTTACCTCATAATAAGAGCCATGATGGTTGGTTCGGACAAAGTTACACATTAATACAACTGGTGGCATTACAAGTTATTGCTAGTGGTGCAGTTATTGGTATCACTCAACCAATAGATGTTATTAAATCTCATATGCAACTGAAAAATTCTCATGTAGTTTATAAAGATTCATTGGCCACAGCCTATAGATTGGTTATGGAACAAGGTATAAAATCATTGTATAAGGGGACTTTACCTAGAAGTATTAAAGTGTTAGTTAGTGGTGGTTTAAGTGCTAATTTATACATTTATTTCGAAGCAATTTTTAACAATGCAAGTAATAAAACTGTGTTTTCAAATGATGAATAAATAGAGTACGGCTGAAGATTTTTTTCTTTCATGTATATACAATTAATATTAAATAATAAGGAAAATTTAATGTCTTAATAATCCTCTAAGTAGATAGGTAAAAGCACTTTACCAGATTTATGTGTCACGCCATTGAATTTCTTACATAGTAGTCCACCACTAGTACTTGGTTGACTGAATGCTATTTCATTTTTGGAAAGGGTTACTCCATAGACAGAATTTTTTAAAACTGCAGTTAATAACTTATTCGCTATACCTAAACGTCTCCAATTATAAGCTACCCAAATTCTTGAGATCCCAATCTTACTTAATTTATTGATTTGATTTGGGACTATGGTTTGATCATCATGAATCATCCATTTTGCTTGTTTTTCAATATCTTCAATTGCTTCAGTAACTACAATTCCCACTACTCGATTATTTATCACTGATATGAATGCCTTAGATTGAATTGGTCCATTATCAATTTGTTTCCACTTCTCTGATCCTTCTGGTGCATTAAGTTCCTTGTTTACCATTTCAACTACTTCACTAGCACGTCGTATTTGGTTACTTTGTGATTTGTTAACTGTGATGATGTTTCCTTTAACAACGCGTTTATCTTTCTTTAAATGGAATTCTTGTATAACTTCATTTCTGGTCTCAATCCAGTTAGGACCATTAAGGAAAGTGGAATGGTAAGTTTGGTGAAGGTCTTGATCTTTTTTGATGTATCTATAGAAAGTCATCCCACAAATGATACAGGTTTTTGTTTGTGTTGCATCAGATTTGAAATTTAACGTACTTTGACCCTTTTTCTGTCTCTTTTTCAGTTCAACTATGGGAACATCTTCTACATCATTTGAAACAACTTTACTTGAACTTGATTGTGTAATTGGCAGTGAAGACTCGGGAGTCAATGATAAAATATCAAAATTTCTCTTCATACCAATAGTCTTTACCCCGACATATGCTCGCAAATTCTTTAACTTGATCAGATTATCAATCATCACCTAAATGTCATTAAATTACAGTAACTTATTACCAGTTAACGGGAAATGGAAACAACAAATCACCGATTATTTGACTGAAGATGTTCCATCCTTTGATTTTGGAGGATTTGTAGTGGGTACTAAATCTGAAACTGCAACCTTATTAATGAAACAAAGTGGGTTGATTTCAGGTATCCCATTTGCAGCTGAGGTTTTTAAACAATGTGAATTAGATGTTGAATGGCATTATGAAGAAGGACAATTCATTACTCCAGAAGAATTGGCCAAACATAATGGGAAATTATTAGTTGCCACTGTTAAAGGTCCAGCAAATAAAATATTATTGAGTGAAAGAACTGCTTTAAATTTATTAGCTAGATCTTCAGGGATTGCTACTCAATCATATATCACTAAACAATTAGCTGATAAAGCTGGATATAAAGGTCTTATCGCTGGTACTAGAAAAACCACTCCTGGTTTAAGACAAATGGAAAAATATTCCATGTTAGTTGGTGGAGTTGATACTCACCGTTATGATTTATCATCAATGGTTATGTTGAAAGATAATCATATTACATCTACTGGTAGTATCACCAAGGCTGTGAAATCTGCTAGATCTGTTTGTGGGTTTGCTATTAAGATTGAAGTTGAAGTTAGTAATGAAAAAGATGCAAGAGAAGCTATTGATGCTGGTGCAGATGTTATTATGTTAGATAATTTCCAAGGTCCAGAGTTACAAATTGTTGCTCAAAGTTTAAAGAATCATTATAAAGATACTAAATCATTCCTTTTAGAATGTTCAGGTGGTTTAACTTTAAATAATTTAAGTTCTTATTTATGTAATGATATTGATATTTACTCAACCTCATCAATTCATCAAGGTTGTGGCGTCATTGACTTTTCTTTAAAGATAAAAGCTTGAATTTAAGCATTAGAACTATATAAATATATATATATATATATATTAATTCCCATAGATAAAATCCTATTTTACATTATTTTCTTAGATACTATTTCGTGTTTTTATACTATCTAATTGATGAAACACTCTTCATTCTCAAACTCTGGAATCCTGTGTTAAATCCAATAGTATTTGATGCATTATTTAGATACCTTGCAACATTTTTATCCATTGGAGTTTCATTTTCTGTATCATTTTCATTTCCTCGTATATGATCATGGTCAGCATCTTCAACTTCATCATCTTCGTTTTCATCATTTATTTCATTAGTTAAATTATTTAAACTATAATTATGTTTTATTGTATCATAACTCATCAGTTGATTATTTAACAGGAAACCTGAACTACTCATTGCACTCGTTAAACTTAAATCTTTTAAAATTTCTTCATTACTTAAAGATTGATTAATATTACTATTAGGTGTTAAAATCAGATTATTTAATCTAAAATTTTTTTTACCAAAACATCTTAATGCTCTAATATGTGTATCTTTACCATCTTGATGATTTGCTAAAATGATTAATTTAACCATAAAACATTTTAATACACCATCGTTTCTTATCCCATTAAATATAATATGTGACCAACCAACAGGTTTATCGAAATTAACTGTACAAACTTCACTTAAATCCCAACCATCTGAACTTCCAGCCATGATTTTTATCCTTGAAGGTGTATATGATTCATCAAGTGAATAATTTGTGAAAAGTGATATTCTTTCTAATGATACTTTTTTAGAAAATTGAATAGTTATACTATGTGGATTACTTAATTGATTATTGGTTATAATCCCATTATTAAGATTGGAATTTGCATTATTTGAACCATTACTACCATCACTTTGCCAATATGAATCAGGCGAATCATCACGTAATTGACTAATTCCAGATCCTTGTTTATATGAAGATAACTTCCAATTGGCTAACGGGGATAAATCTAATAACTTTAATGATTCTAATTCTTCTAATCCTTTAGTATAATAAACTCTTTGAATTTGTTCAATTGTTGGCAGATCATTAACTATATCTGAGCGATCATCATCAACATCAAGATCAGCATCTCCATGTATTTCCACATCATGATCGCCTGATCTATCCACTGATTCATTCGTACCGTCGGTTTCTTCTCTACTTTCATAATATTCACCATTATCATTAATAAATGGTCTACTTCTTTCTGAAGCATTTGATGAAGTTATTGAATCCATTATTTCTGATCTTGGAATAACATTTTGTGTTTGAACCAAATGGGAACCAGTAACATTCGACCCAGTACCAGAGGTGCTATCTATATGAGATCCTATATCTGATGAGAATATAGGACCAGATGATCTATCATCTTCCCAGTTGTTCATTTGAGTACAAACGCGTAGATATCTTTTCCCACAAAGATCTTTTCCCACACATTTTTGATACTGAAGATGTAAACCACAAACTTCAGCTTAATGATTGTTATAGAAGAGTGGAATGGATGGTTCGTATAAACTATAGAATATGTATTTATTTATATATATATATTTATGAGAGAACGTATGATACATTAAGGATGTGAACATGATTTAGACTTCTCTAAACTTCGGTTGGTATTACTGATTCTTTTACTTCTTCTTTTACTTCTTCTTTTACTTCTTCCTTCACTGAATCAATTTCAACTTCAACTTCTTGAGGTTCAGTAATATCTTGTTCAGTTTCAATTTCAGTCTTGTCATCAGTTTTATCATCATTTAAATCAATTGATTCAACTAAAGGTTTAGATTCATCAATAATAGTTTCTTTTGGTAAATTAACTTTACTTGAACTATCAACATTAATTAAATTATTTGTTAAATCAGTTGTTGAATTAGCTGCAGATCTTGCAGGACTTATAACTCTACTATTTAAACCTGATTTATTTAATCTTGGTGAAGGTTGTGGTTGAGGAACAAATGAAGTTAAAAATTTATCAGCATTTGTAATACCATATCTTTTTAAAGTTCGTCTTTTTAAAACTTCTAAATAAGTTAAAGGTTCATTAGTTTTACCAAATTCTTTTTCTTTATCGAAATAAGATAATTCACCTTGACCTTCATCTTCATCACCAATATAATAATCATCATCCATTCTTGAAGATTCTAAATAACCATAAGATGTATCAATTTCATTTTGATCAATTTTAAAATTCCCATTTTCTAAATCATTAATATATTGAAACATAAATTCTTGTAAATTTGAAGCAATAACTAACTTAGTATCAAAATCTCTACCAAAGATAATTATTTGACCCCAATTACCTTGTGGACCTGGTGCAAGATCTATTGCAATTTGATTGCCAACATCATCTTTAATAATTGGTATCCAACCTTTATTTGTATAAACTGATTGAATTGAATTTGGAGGTATTGATCTTTGATTATTAATAAAACTGTTATTTAATTTTAATTGACTTAATTTTTTATTGGTATCTTCAATTGATGAACTACCTAATTCTGGATCAATTGATTTACTAATTAGTAAATCATTTGACTTATTTTCACTTTGTTGTATAAAATATTTTTGTTTTTCAACTCTTTCACCAACTCTCATCCAAATAGCATGTTGTTCAGCAATTGATTCTAGATCTAATAAATTTAATCCCATTATTAAACCAGTTGGTTTACCACCTCTAAATTGACCATCATGTCTTTTAAAAAATTGTCTAAATTCTACTGGTAATGCACCACATTTTAAATCATTTTCAAATTCATTTAAATCAGCTGTAGTAACACCATCATTAATAAAATCAAGTAATTCTGGATATTCTTCATCTAACCAACTTTCAAATCTATCCCATAATGAATCAATTGATGGTAATGGTGGTTGACCATCCCTATTAAAAGTTTGTAATTGTAAATCAGAACCATTTAAATTAGTGTTTGAAGATCTTAAACCTGGTCTATAATTGATGAAAACTTTACTATTATTATTATTATTATTATTATTTCCTGATCCTTCAGTTAATGATATATTACTTTCATTATTTAATTCGTTTAAATTAGTACGGGAACTATTTCCAATATTATTACCTTCACTAATCAATGAGTTTCTATATGGGGAATCATAAGATGCATAATGATCATCAGTGGTAATAGAATGAACAAAAGCTTTAAAGTTATCTAAAAGACCCATAATTTATAAATATATCACTTTTGTAAACGCCCTGGTGACTTTGAAATTTTTATCAAAATTTAATACTCCTAAATGCTCCAAAAACCACAATTGAAAAAACAATTTCTAGTAATTCTAATATAGCAAATTCAACTTATAACTCTTTAATAGTTAAATCTATCTAATTCTAATAATCTTTAAATTTCAACAAAATACGTGTATCTTGCGTCAGTCAACAAAAATTGGAAAAACTGACGCGGGAGAGAATCCAGAACCATCAACCGAATGATGAAAACGAGTGAATTTGAAATTTCACTAAAACCAGAAAACTCCTATATTAATCCTTAAAATAATGTGGTATATATACCAGATGGAGGTAGATAATTGTATATAATATGGTATAAGAAGGTATAAAAGATTGACGGATGATAATTGTCAGATTCTCTATATGTTTCATTATAAATCTATATATCTAAATTAAGAGTTCTATTAAATTTTAAATAATCACCGATTTCTTGACCAAAATATTCATATAATAATTTATTATGATTATCAAAATCTAAATTAGTTATTGCTGAAGACATTTTAATAATTTCATAATTTAATGAATCATTAATTTTGGAATCTTGATAATAATTTGATGATTTTAAAACTTTTGATCTTATAAAATTTGCAATTGTTGGAATTTTACCATTTGCTCTTTGACAAATTAAAAATAAATAATGTTGTAATCTAAATAATTTAGTTGCTAATATTTTAGAATCACAATGAGCCATATTTTTTGGTATTAAATCAGTTGCAATATATTTTATAACTAATTTAATTAAACCAGGAAATTCATCACTACCATTAATAATTTCATCTAAAGTATATTTACATGTACCATTTATGCAAGGAACATGATCATTAGCTCTTTCACATCCAACATTTTCGAGATTTGATGGTTTATTAACATAACCATTTTTATAAACATCAAAATCATTACCTTTATTAATATATCTATCAAACCAAGATAAATCATAACCAATAAATTCTTTATTATCTAACCCCCAATGAGTAAAATTTTTAAACCAAAATTTATCATTTAAAACTGAATCAAGTTTATGAGCAGTTTCCATATTTTCATCAATATTCAGAATTGGTATATAAAAATCAGGTTTAAATTTTATAATTGCTCTAGATAATAAAATTAAAAATGATGAATAAGCAGCATTTTCAAAATCTGTTAATTGAATTTCACAAGGTCTAAATTCAACTCTCCAACCTGGTTTTGTTGATAAATCAATTGGTTTATTATTTTCATCAACTGAACCATATAATGAAGGAGGTTTAAATCTTAAAGTTTGCCAATTAGTTGATTGAATATTTTCAAAATGATCATTTTCAATTGAATTGTCTTGATCAATTCTTTCACTAAAGATAACTAAAGGATCTCTAATAAATAAATGAGCAAAATGTTTTGCCATTGGTTCATCAAATCCATTTTTTAATAATCTATTATAAACTTGACTATTTATTGGTGAATAAATATCATTATATTTACCATTATTTGATTTATTTGATGATAAATAATTATCAATTGATGCATATCTTGATTTTGGAATTTTTTGTAAATTTTTACCATCATTTGTTTTAAAATCTGTATTACCAAATTTATCAACAATTCTATCACCATTAACTCCTCTACCACATCCAACTTTTTTAAAATGATTTTTAACTTCTAAATCAACATCTAATCCACCAAAATAATCATAATTTGGATAAGGATCAATATTTTTTTCAACAAATGTTCTATCATCAACTGCTCCACTTATAACATTCCATCTAACATCTTGATTAACTAAAAATCCTTTAAAAATTGGTGATGCAGCAGTTAAACTAAGGAAAAGTGGAGTTATTGGAGCTAACAGATCATAAACAAATTTTGCTTCATCAATATCTTTTAATTGCATTGTAACTTGTAAACATGAAGCACCCATTCCAAATCCCATTGAATCTAAGTAAACGTGACCAGGTTTAGAAGCATGTAAATATTCTTTATCACTTTCAAAAAGATCACGATTTGGAATACTATCATCAATTAATTTAGTATTAATATCTGGATATAAAGGTAAATTCATAACAACTTTACAACCTCTTCTTTTTCTAATGTTTGCAGTTAATGTTGGGAATCTTGCATGTCTATTAATTATTTCATCAGGTAAAAATAATGATTGAGATGCTGGACCAATTGGCTTTGCAACAGGACTTGTAAATTCTTTACAACCAATTCTTGGGAATACAGTTAAAGTCATTGGTTTAATATTTGAAGGTAATTGTTCTTGAGATATAACTCTTCTATTAATCATATTTTCTTCGATATAAATAAAATCATATAAATCATCACCATTAAAAGGATTTAATGGAGTTGCTTCAATCATATATCTACCATATTCTGGATGGAATGATACATTATTATCTATAACTTCTTTATATTGAGGTAATGTAGGATCATTCAAATCATTTATAATATGATCTTTATCTATGGATAAAGTTGCCTTTTTTTGATCATCATCAAGATGAACTAACATATATTCAACTTCATCACCCCAAAGAAATTTATCATCTTCTCTTGATTTATGTTGATTAAAGATATTTATTAATTGTGTAATACCATTTTCTCTGACATGTTCATTATATTTTTTAGATTGATGCCAATCTAAAGGAGTACCTAACGATAATAAACCCATCTTTCTTTAAAATTTTCTTTAAAAATCTTTTTTTGTAATAAAACTAGTAAATTTAGCCAAAGTTAAAACTCTTTTCGAGGTAATATGAAGAAATGAAGTTAGCAAATGAATTAAAACACACAAAGTTTAGCAAAGGTAAAAACAAACTAGGTGATTTAGTTGATACTTTTTAAGCCTTTTGTGAACGAAATACAAAGGAATTTTAGTGCTTGTGAGATTTGGAATCAAAAGGATTTCTCACCCAATAGCAAAGGCTTCAATAAAGGTATATATAATGGAGAAAGTTTAAAGTAATAAACTGAATCCCAAAGTATAATTACAAATAGAAAACTCTTAATCGTCCAATAAAGTAAATCAACTAACTTTTTAAGAAAAAGGCCAGTTTGCGTTTAAATATAAATTTCCGCTATTCGATGAGCATTACAAATCCAAAATTTCTATTAAGGGGTTGATAAGAATGGTAAAAAATGGATAATTTTATTAGGAATTTCGAATTTTTAAAATAGATCTACGTTCTAATGGATCGTTAGTTATTATAATTAACAACTCTCAATACAATTGATATACAAAATGTGGTATAAATTTGAAATCTTGTTTAAATTTGATGACAAATTGGAGATCACATGACCCGATTTTTTATCGCATTTTGCAACCATTTTAAGGTATTGAACGACATAGATATAATTGGATTAAGGTTATAATTAAATGGGACAGAAAAAAAGGGAAACGGAGGATTAAGCGGATAATGGTTGAGAGAACATGTTTCAAAAATGTCTAAAAAAAAAGCGTACATTTGTTTTTGTGTATTTTGTATTATTTGTGTTATTTGTGTTAGTTAGTTATCTCTCTAATAAACTGATTCAATGTTTTCAACTACACAACCTGGAGCATCTTCTGGTTTATTAACTAATTTACCAATAATAACTGCATCTTCATCATTTTCTTTTAATGATTCCATTACTGCATCAACATTTGATTCTTCAACAATTAAAACCATTCCTATACCTAAATTAAAAGTTTTTAAAATATCTTTATGTGGAATATTACCTAATTTACCAAACCATTTGAAAATTTCAGGTACTTCCCAAGTATTAATATCAACAATAGCTTGTAAATTATCTGGTAAAGCTCTTGGAATATTTTCAACTAATCCACCACCGGTAATATGAGCTAAACCTAATAATAAATCTTTTTTAATTGATGGTAAAAGTTGTTTAACGTAAATTTTAGTAGGTACTAAAATTTCTTCACCAATTGTTTTACCAGTTTTAGAAAATGGTGCAGGTGAAGTATAATCAAAATCTTTTGAAGTTTCAATTAAATGTCTTACTAAACTATAACCATTTGAATGAATACCAGTAGATTTTAAACCAATTAAAACATTACCAGCTTTCATATTTTCAATTTTTGGTAAGATTTTATCTTTATGAACGGCACCAATTGCTGTACCATTAGTATCATAATGACCTGGTGCATACATACCTGGCATTTCACTAGTTTCACCACCAACTAATGCACAACCAGCTAAAATACAACCATCTGCAACTCCACTAACGAAATCTTTTGCAATATTAATATCTAATTTACCAATTGCAAAATAATCTAAAAACATTAATGGTTCAGCACCTTGAACAACTAAATCATTAACATTCATTGCAACTAAATCAATACCAACAGTATTATGAATGTTTAAAATTTGACCAACTCTTAATTTAGTACCAACACCATCAGTTGCACCAACTAATAAAGTTTCACTTGAATTATAACCAGCTTTTGATAAATCAAATAATCCACCAAAACCACCGATATCTGAATCAGCACCTGGTCTTGCAGTTGATTTAACTTTTGCTTTAATTTCTTCAACTAATAAGTTACCATTATCAACTGAAACACCTGCTTCAGCATAAGTAACACCGGTTGATTGTTTATCAGAATCTCTAAAAGCTTTATGAGCAATATCTTTTCTATTATATTTACCTTCAAATTTAACATGTTCAACACCAGCGTAAGCTTTTGAAACTGAATCTTTTAAAGTTGATGAGATAGCAGTTGATGCGATAACTCTACCACCTGATGTAACAACTTTATTATCTATAAATGAAGTACCAGCATGGAAAATAAAAGTATCAGCTGGTAAAGGTTCAGAAATTGTAATTTCATCACCTTTATTATAAGATTCAGGATAACCACCCGCTGCCATAACAACAGTAGTTGAACTCATATTTTCTTTAGTTTCAATTTTAACTGAATCTAATCTATGTTCAGCACAAGCTAACATAACTTCAGCTAAATCAGTATCATCAGTTAATAAAGGTAAAACGGTTTGAGTTTCTGGATCACCAAATCTAACATTATATTCTAAAACAAATGGTTCTTTTGATGGTGATAACATAATACCAGTAAATAAAATCCCACACATTGGATAACCATCTTTTCTCATACCATCAATAGTTGGTTTAATAATTTGTTCATTGATTTTATTTAAAATTGATTTAGTAGCAATTGGAGCTGGAGCATAAGCACCCATACCTCCAGTATTTAAACCTTTATCACCATCACCAATTCTTTTATGATCTTGGGCAGCTGGTAAATTAAAAAACAGATAACCATCAGTAATTGTTAAAATTGATAATTCATCACCTTCTAAGAATTCTTCAATGACAATTTCATCACCTGCACTTCCAAAATTTTTATCAACCATAATTTCATTTAAACCTTGTAAAGCTTCTTCTTTAGTTTCAGGAATTAAAACACCTTTACCAGCAGCGATACCATCAGCTTTTAAAACAATTTTATAATCAATGGTTTCAATATGTTTTTTAGCTTCTTCAACTGATGTAAAATTTTTAAATCTTGCAGTTGGAATATTATATTTATCCATAAATATTTTAGAAAAAGCTTTTGAACCTTCCATTGTTGCAGCTTTTGCTGATGGTCCAAAAACTGGAATACCAACTTTAGTAAAAATTGAAGTAATTCCATCAACTAATGGTTGTTCAGGGCCAGGAATAACTAATCCTATATCTTTTTCAACAGCAAATTTTTGTAATGCATCAAAATCTTTTGGTGATCCAGATAATGGGATATTTTCAATTTTATCACCTAATGTACCACCATTTCCTGGTGCAACATAAATTTTGCCAACTTTTGGTGATTGGGATAATTTCCAAATAATAGCATGTTCTCTACCACCATTACCAACTACAAGGATATTTAATGACATTTTTCTTTGGTTCTCTTTATCAGATAGTTTCAGATATCTGGAACTTTTTTTTTAGACTGCGATTAATTAAGATTGACTCAGGTGTGCGATGAGCATTTATGGAGTAAAAAGTTAGGTAATTAAAAGAGTTTAAAATTGAAAATTAAAAATTTGATTATTTGATTATTTGACTTGGACTCTAGTAAATGGCTTTCCAGCGGACGAGATAGTATTGATTGAAGGTCATTGAGAGGAGGTATTGTATGAATCAATTAGGAATTGGGTTCAAATTGACTAATTTTAGAGTTGCTATTTAAAGTTAACTCGTTGTGGGATGTTTATGGCCATTTTACCATTTCAATTTCTTCATTAACTACGTTAATGATTCCAGAAATATTGGAAATACAAGCGGTTTTGGTATATCTGAATAATAGAAGCCTTCTACCTCTACTTATAAAGGATTTCTGTTATGTATTTTTTTATATGCGGCTGAAGAATGTTAAATTTATCATAAATGAATTTTAAAAAACAGTTGATTAATCACTTTTAAATTAAATGTAAAACGGAAGCATTTAGTGGAGTATCTAAAATCTTTAAATTAAAAATAGGTGATAAATTTGAGTTGGTAAGTTTACACTTCGTATATTTCGCAGATATAATAATAAAGAAAGTATTACTTAACACACCCTAAAATAATCCCTTTTAATTCCTTTCTAGAATAGATATTATCGATTAAAGAAAGCCTTAAAGACATACCAAGAGAGAATATTTAGAAATATTGAGATTAAACTCTTTTATATTACTATGTACATGTTTATATCAAACCCTAAAGTTATCTATATCATTGTATAATTTATGACTTTGTGCATTATATTTTATTTTGTATGTGTAGTTTTACCTTTATTTTAAATTCTATTATATATATCGTATCGTATTATATTGCATTAAATTGAAATTACTAAAAAGAACCAAGAACCAAGAATAAGAAAAAAAAAACTAGATTCGATTCTAAATAGCAACATCACCTTCACCTACAACTCCTTCGAATCTATAATTTCCTTCACTTGGTAAAGTAATTTGATTACCTGATTGATCTATTGGAGTATATAAATAATAACTTAATAAACTATTAACAACAGCTCTAGTTTTTGATTCATTTAATGAAGAACCAACACCTTCACCTAATTTTTCATTACCGACAAAGACACCCGTAACAAAGATAGCATGAGAAGATAATCTACCAGTTTCAGATATTAATCTAATTGAAATTGGTTCAGTTAAATTTAATTTTTCACAAATTCTTGCTAATTCTCTTGTTGGTTTTGAAAATTGAAACATTGATTCAAATTCAATTTTTCTTGATAATATATGATCATTAATGAAAAGTTTAGCAGATTCTTCACCACAATGAGTAAATAAACCACCAATAATTGATCTAACAGCTGATGCATAAGAATCTTGTTCACTTGAAATAAATTGATTATTTTTTAAAGTACTAACTTCAAATTCATTTAATTCAGTTATACCATCTTCTGTTATTTTGTTTTTTTGTTTATCTTCTAAAAATCTTAATTTACCATATTGAATAATTTCTGATTCACCTGATAAATGTTTATCTAATTTTGAAGTTTTATCAACTTCAATACCCCAACTTTTACCAACTTCACATAATGATTCAACTCCTATATATGAATTAACAACTTCATTAAAAATTGGTATTGGTAATCTTGGATATTTAAATAATAAATGTTCAGAAATATAATAAGTTAATAAATTTTTACCAATTGTATTTAAACCAAAATTATTTGCTAAACCTTCAGATCTAATTAAATTTAATGATTGTGATAAAGTAGAATATTCAAACTTTGAAGGTAAATTTAATCTTGAATGTAATGCAACTAATAATGGTGATTGTTGTGCTGTTGTTTCTGGTAATTTATGTGTAAATCTGGTATTTTTATAACTTCCATAATTATCTATTTCATCGTATTCGGTCTGTAATCTAGGATCACTTCTTGCAACTTGATAAGATCTTTTACTTATATAGTTTAAGTTTCTTAAATCAGGTATCCTTAAACTTATTGGTTTTACCATCCTTTAGTAAAATTTTCACTTTTTTTTCATTCGTTTTTTTTTTTTTGAGAATTGAGTCTCGCTTATGTAAGAAGAATGAAAATTTTGATATCTGAGAGGAATTATCGGTTTGCACAGACTGCTATACAACATTATATCTTTAAGTATATAGATATTGTATAAGTAAGAGTGTTTCTATACATGTATGTCTTTTCAGATTTCAAATTGGGTAAAAATTAAAAATTTTAGGGGATTTTCCTGATATCACACGACTTTTCTGGGATACTTAAAGTTGGAATAAATCAATGAATTTTAACCGATTTCTTTAGTTCTTTCACTGAGATGTACCCCTTTGCCCTCTTTATAAGTCAGTCATTTTTTAATCTGCCTAACGTATAATGATTTCCACTTTATATGGAATGAAATGAACTTCTTTAAAATAAAATAACAGTCGTGTCCTGCGTCCAAAATGCGAGTTAAATATTCTCATCCAACCAAAGTGAGAATAATTAAACATGGCAGGACATCATGGACCACCAATTAGTGGATATGCTATTGCAGCAATGTCATCAGTAGTTATTATGTATGTAGCTATCAAGTCACCTTTGAAGTACAGATGGATCCAAGACGACAGGTTGAGTCCAAAGTCCGATTTGGCATGGAGAAATGCCTCTCAAAAATGGGTAGATGAACATCAATAGATTATATCTTAAGAGAAGAATTTTAGATTTTAAAAAGAGTTTTAAAAAGAATTTTAAGAAGGAGATTATAAAAGAGAATGTGGATGCATGGTAGTTAAATAACTAATATATAAATATTTATTTACTTGAAAAAAGTCTTCTGTTCTTTGTTCTTGTTTTTTTTTTTTTTTTGTGTAATTATCCTAATTTTGTTAACTCTATTTCACTAATTTGTGGTTTTAATTTATACCAATCAGATTCTAATTTAAAGAAACACCACATAAATCTTCTAAGAATTTCTAATATTTCAATTAAACAATAACCAAATGAAAATGCATCATAACCAAATAAGAATAAACCAATTCTTTTTATAATTGGTAAATTTTCACCTTCATGAATTAAAAATATTTTAAAAATCCATAAATATCTTAAAATAAAATCAATTAAAATACCAATATAATAAATTAAATGATCAGTATAAATTAAATTATTTGAATGTCTTAATAAATAAGGAGATTTTGGTAAATTAAATGAAATAAATAATGAATCAAATAATCCAAACCCCCAATCCATTTTAATATCCCAAATAAATGAATAAGTTGAATTTATAAATGATGCAAAATACCAATATTTATTTAAAATTTTAATAAATTCTAAATGTTTATCCTTTTCTAATCCTTGATTTTCACCCCATTTTTCAATATTAAATTTTATTAAAAAATTTATAAAAATTGGAGTCAATCCACTAAAATATTTCATTAAATTTAAAAAATGTTGAAAATTACCAGTTAATTTATATTCATTCCAACATTGTTTAATTCTTATAAAACTTGGTATACATAAAATTAAAAATTCTAAAATTTCATTATAATGCATTTCATCACTTATAAAATAATGCCAAATAAATATACCAATATCATTTAAAACTTTTGAATATGACATTAAACTATCACTTATTAATATATCATTTGTTCTCATTGAATTTGAATTAATTGATCCTGTTAAGATTCTTTTCATTGTTGTAAAAATTCTTAATTTACCAATTGATTTTGGATCATTATTATGGAATACTTTATAACAAATAGTTAATATTGTAATTAATGGTATTAAATGATATAATAATTTTAAAATTGAATGATCTTGTTTATTTACAAATATTAATTGAATTGTTTTATAAATTGAATATGAAATAAATGAATTTAGTGAAATTATTCGAAGATTTGACCAAATCCCTTTTAATAAAAGATCATTCTCTTGAATATCAGCATTTGTAACTGTTGCATGTTCACCAATATCTAAAGTATCACCTAATTGTGGATAATTATGACTTGAATATGATAAATTTATTAATTGTAAAACATTCATCCCATTGAATTTATAACATCCATAAACTATTAAATACCATAATAAATGTCCTAGTTGGATAAGAAACAATATCCTATACGGAAGTGGTATTATTCTATCAAATATAATTTGATCTAGTTCATCTGATTCATCCATAACAATAGCGTAGCTGTCAAAATGTTTATCGCGATTCATCAACAATTTTTATGCAATGTCCTTACGTGTATGGCTGGTCCCATCTTTGACTCCTTTACTTTTGAATTTACATAGACTGTCTTGTCGACCCTCAGAGTTTGAGTTGTCATACTTTAAATCAAACAAATGAGTTATGAATTTATAACAATTGAGTTATATAAGGGTTTATTTTTTCTAAGTTTAAGAAGGTTAGAGTTGGATGAGACAAAGTTAAAAAAAAACTTTCAAGCACTTCAGTTGTGACAAGTCACGATACATTTTAATCATTGGATTCATGATTAGCATAGAAAACATCATTAGTGGACTCAATTAGAGAACAATTCATAAACTTTTGTGTTACCAAACTTCAAAAGATTATGGATTGTGCTAAATCTTAGTAAATGTCATTATCATTCAAGGAATATTGGTTATTCATTATGATGCAATACATAATGGTTTCAATCTACCAAGAATATCCAATGACTTGAATTTTATTCATTCATTTATTAATTTTCATTAATTTCTTGTTCTAATCAGTTAGTATATGTTTTTTAAAAAATACAAAATTGAATAACTCAGAATTTTCAGTGTTTGGCTAAATCGAATCGGTCATAGTCCTGAATAGGATCCTCCGTTTGGGGCGACAACTTGTCATCATATTATTCAAATTCTTACATACTTCTAATGGGTTGAAGAAAATTTTTTTTCTGAGAGGATGAGAATTTAAATAGTGATGGGTCTGGTGTACGGGTTTTTATTTGAGTTTATTGTGAAGACTTTTTGTTTTGGATTTAAGTGTGATCCAATTGGTTAGGAATGATAGGTGAATAGTAAAATAGAGTGATATATAGTTAATTCAGCATAAAATGTTCATTACTTATACTACTTTTTATCCTTATTTTCCCTCTTTTCCCTCTTTTTTCTACTTTTAGATCTTTCTTTAAATACTCTATCTTTACGTTCAGTTTTTGTTAAATATCTAAATTTCTTCTTACGTCTTTTTTCAGTATTTTCACTCTTTTTACTTGCTCCAACTCTTACAGCATAATTTTGAGCTCTTTTTATTGATGCATTTAATACTTCTTCAGATTTATTTAAATCGACATAATTGGCCTTAGCTCTTTTTTGAAGATCATGAATATTAGTGACGAATGGATTTTCCATGGATTCAACTTCTACCGTTGTTTCATCATCTATTATAGCTTGTGAATCTTGTAATTGTTCTGGATCAATATGATATTTGGTTTTAATAATTGATTTTGTTTTAATTTGTGTTTCTTCTTCTTCTGATTCATCACCTGATTCATCACTATTTTCATTTGTATCTACATCATCGTCATTCCCATTGACATCTTCGATAACAACTTCATCTTCTTCGACTTCAATTTCTTGGACAGTATCTTTATCCTTCTTTGTAAAACCTTCCCAACCTTCTTCATCCTCTTCATCTTCATCACTTTCAAGACCTCTTAAAGTTTTAAATTGTTTCAATTGACTTTCAAATTCTTGTTTCCTTTCTTCTCTAATCCTTTTCCTTTCTTCAAGTCTACCTAATCTCTCTTGTTCTTTATTATATTCAATAGCTTTCTTTTGTCTTTGAACTTTACGTTTATGAAATCCAGTCAAATAATCTTGACGGGAATCTTTATCGAAAACAACCTCATCCACACCGAACTTCTTCTGTTGTTTCTGTATATACTTCTTACCACCAGTTAAGATTTCTCTATTACTTCTTGCCATAATTAGGTTTTAATGCGGTTTCAAAATTCAAATTTTTATAGAACGATACGTCTCGATGAGCATCTCAAAAAAAATCATTTTGAAATAAAGTTTCTTCATAATAATTTTTTTTTTTAAAGAATTATATAATTCCACTAAATACCACATAAAAATCACATCTAATGGAAAGTATAGAGAAAGTCCAAAAATTCCTTGAGTCATTGGATGGTTCTATAGATGATCTTGAAGCCAAACTACAACCAATAATATCTCAATCTTTAGAAGAAGTTATAGCACCAATTGAATCACCAATAGAGAGAATAGAAGTTTATAATAATTATTCATATGTTTTAGTATCAATAATTTATGCTTATTTGAAAAGTACTGGAGTAGATGTAACAAACCATCCTATTATGAAAGAATTAGAAAGAGTTAAAAATTATAATAAAAGACATAAAGATTTAGTTAATAAAATTAGCAATCAACAAGATAATGAATTAAAACAAAATGAAATGGCTAAAGATTTTATAACAAAAACTTTAGGGGTTAAGGGAACGGAAAATACTATTAATGATGCTTCACCAGCTATAAGTGACTCGAATTTTAAAGGTAATCATACAAAATTTAAATAAAATAAAAGTAAATAAGAAAAAAGGTAATATAAGAGGTAGAGTGGATATAGTAAAAATAATATATGCGTATTCATTATTCGTTAATTTGTTTCAATATTTTGAAACATAATGTCTATATGGTATCTCTGTATCTCTTTCTCTTTGTTTTTTCTTTATAGTTCTTAATAAAATTCTTCAAAAATATGTTCATCTTTTAAATCTTGAACTATGAAATAAACTTCCATTAATAAATTTGGGAATTTATTATTAAAATAATTATAAAATCCACTTGGTAATGGACTCATTTGAAGTTTTAAAGTATCTGGCATATCATTAAAATGATGATATTTATTTCTTAAAGCTCTTAATAAATCCATTAATCTATCTGGTTGATATTTTCTATATTTACCTAAATTTGACATAAATTCATCATCAAATTTATTATGCCAATTATTACTAATTTTTTTAGATACTGATTCTAATTTAAGTAATAATTTACTTGGAGGATCCCTTTTTTCAATTTCAAATCTATCACTTACTTTTAATAAAAATTCTAATTTTTTGCCAGTTGACCAAAAAAATGGATGTTTTAAAATTGTTTCAGTACTTGGTCTTAAAGAAGGATTAAAATTAATCATTTGTGTAATTAAATGTTTCAGTTCACATGAATCTTTATAATTATTTAATAATTCTAAATTAAAATCACCTTTTATAATATTACCTTCACGAAGGTAACGATCTCCAAATGGATGATTTCCATTTGTTAAAATATAATAAAATATACAACCAAGTGAAAAAATATCAATAGCTTTTGTTAATCTTTTAGTTCCACTAGATCCATTTGAACCTAAAGGTGTTGGAGTTGAACCTGGATTAGAATAAGTACTTGATCCAATAGATGAGATTGTATCAGGTGAAATTTCAACTATATCATGATTTAATAAAAGTTCAGGAGCTCTCCAACCACTTGTACCAGATGCAGCATTTTGAGTTGTAGCTCTAAATGATGATTGATCATTATCAAGTTTTTTACATAAACCAAAATCACTAATTAAAAGTCTAACTTTATTAGAATTTTCACCAATTAAAATATTTTGAGGTTTTAAATCTCTATGAACGATTTTTAATTTATGTAAATAATTTAAACCATTAGTTAATTGATATAATAAATCATTTAAATTTGATTCTTTATCTAAATCAAAATTAAAATTAAAATTAAATTTAATTTTTTTTTCAATTAAATTTCTTTGTTCGATTAAATCTTCCAATGAACCTTGACATAATTCTAAAGCAATATATAAAAATTTCTCAGTTGATGAAGATTGTGAACAAAAATATCTAATAACATTTGGATGATCATCTGATTGTTGTAATAATGAAACTTCATGATTAGCAACATCATAAAAATCCAATAACATTCTTTTAACTGCAACTGGTCTATTTTCAAAAGTTCCCTTATATACAACAGTTCCATGAGATCCATAACCTAAAATTTTTGATGAGATAATTAAATTATTTTCAATTTGTAATTTTTTAATCTGGGTTTTATTAGGTAATTGTTTAACAAGTGATGTGGTTGATATTATTGTTTCATCAGGATCTTCATCTTCTTCATCACTTGATTGATTTATAACTTGTTTACGTTTAGAACGTTTACCACCACGAGAACCTCTTTTACGTTGTTTCTTTTTTGAATCATCCATTACTTCTTTTTCTTCATTATCTTCCTTTATTTTAACTTCTTTTGGTTCTTCAATTTGAACTTTTTTAACTTCTTTTGAAGGAGAATCTTTATTATTATTATCAAGGTGATCAATATCATTTTTATCATCTTCAAATGATTCATTTTCAATTTTAGTTAAATCATCTTTTATTTCCAGATTTGGATCATACATTGATTTAAATTGTTTAGCAAATACTCCAAATTTTGTAATTATTACAAATATACCTAATAAAAGTAATAAAACTACTAAATCTTCACAAATTCTTCTAACTAATGAGAAATTATTAACATGTTTTTTGGAAGGATTATTATTTGGGAAATTTGTTTCATAAATATAATCATTTTCTTGAGGCAGGGTAGGAAGTAATTTATTTTCAATTTGAGGTTGTTGTCTTGTTTGAAATTTCATACCTTCCACTATGGCAGGTACTGTTTTATCAGGTACTATTAAATCAAAATTATTATCTAAAAATTCATTATCCCAATCTTCTTCTAAATCATTTAAATTTGGAGAAAATGGTTCTTGACCAATTGTTGATTTTTGAAATTTTGAAACTGGTTGATAATTTGTATTTGGACCTAATTGATGAGCTTTATGAATTCCATTAATAAATTCAATATCATTTAAATCTAAAGATCTTAAACTTTCTAAAACTGAATAATCATTTTCATATTCAAGTCTATATAATGATGATTGATATTTTGAAACTGGTGCAGATTTAATTAAAGTTGGATAATTATTAAAACTTAATGCAAACCATTGATCTTTAGCTTTATTAACAAAACATAAATCTTTATTATTGTGAGAATCATCAGCTACTTGTAAATCATTTAAAACTTTTAAAGGATGAGGTAATAAATGATGATTACTCTTTGATGAATCAATGAAAACATCAAATACATTAATTGCTAATGATGGTAATTTTGTAAGCCAAACTGGCGTGCCTAAATGTTGATTTATACCTAAAATTGATCTATCATATATTGGAGTAAAATATAATTCATCTGAAGATTTTTTATTTTGTAAAATTAAATCATTATCAATATTATTTGGACCCCATTGACTATAAGTAACATACCAAATTAAATTAGAATTTGATTTTGAATAAATTGTTAATTCATATGTAGTTTTACCTATAAGTATTTCACTCTTTGGGAATTGTTGATCTTGAGAATCTGTATTTATACAAGTATCACCACCAAATTTTTTTAGTATTTGACCTGAATGAATATCAATTGAATATAATATAGTTTTCATTGTACCTGTATAAATATTATCATCATTTTTAATTGAAAATGGACTTTGTAAAACTAAATCTTTAATCGAAGTAGGTAATTTATTTAATCCATATTCTCTATTAAAATAATATAATGAACCATCTTCATATGGTTCAACAAACCAAATTATATTAAGATTATTATCTTTTACTTGATCAGTTGAATTATTTATAATCTTAACTAACGGTTCATCATTTAATGACCAAATGATATTACCTGTATTCCTATTAATACTATGTAAATTCCCATCAATGTCACTTACTAATAAATGATTACACAAGGAGTAATCATTAATTGATCTGAAATCGAGGGGTAGTAAGTAATCATTATCTGATTGTTCTAGTATTGGATTCGCATGCTTATTCTGAGCTGGAGCAACTGCATCTACTGCATCCACGTTACACAGTATTAGTATGAATTGAATAAGAAGTAAAATATAATATAGCATTTTTTTATATGACACCCTATTCCTTTTAGATCCAATTTGAAAAATAACTTTTTTTTGTCTGTGTTTTTTGAAACCGGAAACTTTGATGAATTAGACTAGCTAATATACAATGTCAATAAGATTTGAATAGGAATGAAATAAGGAAGAAATGAAAAGCCTTAGCCGATATAATGAATTGAACTGAATCGAATGTGAAATAATTTGGGTTAGAAAAATTTTCTTTTCGCACTTAACTATCATGAGATTCTACAGGGTTCTTCTAGGCATTATCTTCATTATCTTAAGAACTAGTGTGGATGTTACTGATGAATGATGATGTAGTACTTTGTACGAGTTAAGAACTATGGAAGGGGTTAAACTGAAATATAGATGGGAAATGGTAATGGATATTCAAAGAATTATGTCTGGAAAAAGCCATGTCACGTGCACTCTTGTAAGAAACTAACATAAAAGAAGATATATAGAGAAAATTCAATAGCAATAGATTTAGTTTATTGTTCTTTGATGCATGTAGGGCTTTATGTACATGGTTAGTGATTGCTTACACTCTTATGACAGCTTAATGTAATTATAATCACGTTTATACTTTCCTGATGATTATGAACCTCGTCTTCAGCCGTGTTTGTGAGAGGTCCTTATGTGAGGGTAAACCCTTTTACATCAGAGAGAAGTGAATAACATTTCAATCCATTTATCACTATTAACCATATTTACAAACGAGGTGTCATGTGCATAATTGCGTTCTTAATAATCGCTTCCCCATGAAGGAGTCTTAGATATTCATTGAAAAATTTGGTATTACTTAATTTTATTAAATATTTTTATAACTCCAGTTTCCTAACCTTAATTTCCTTGATTAGTGTTTATCCTATCTACCTCCCTGTCTCCCTATTTTTTTTTTTTGTTTTTGTTTTTCTAATTTACATTCGGCTAATTAATCATCAGCTAATTCAACTTTCATTTCTTCTAAAATATCAGTTGTTTTTAATTTCCTTTGATCTGCAATCATTGTAACTAACCCTAATGCGATATCTCTTAATTCATTATATTTTTTTAATTTACTAATATGTTTTTTAACAATTTCTTCAGGGTTTTCATGAGTATCTAATTCACTTATTAATTCAGAACATTGTCTTTTAATCTCTTCTAAACTTCTTTGTTTGAAGGATATGTCACTTTCAATTGGTGGGGTATCAATGAACAATGAACCTTCAATAGGTGTACATACTGAAACTGAACCTGGTACATTTGGAATAGTTGCCACTGGTGGGTTAACAGACTTATTTTCAACTGAATTTATATTATTTTCAATAATTCCATCATCAATTTTCAGTTCCAAATCACTAATCTTAATCATCTGCTGAATTTACTTCACAAACCAATAAATCCCACAAAAATACGTTCTGTTTTTTTTAAAAAAAAGAAAAAAATCTGATATATATATCTCTATTTGTAACCTTAGATCTCTGACAAGATACGCTGGACAGTAGAACTGCACTTTCTCTCTTTTTTTTTGACCTTCTCTCCTTTTTCAAAGCCTTCCTTCTGTGGACACTGTTGTCTGTTCGTTGGTATCGAAAGTAACTGGACTGGCCCCCTTTTCTGAAAAACAAAAAAATCACTTAACCGCTGGTATTTTATAAGTATTTTATAAATTCCTTAAAATCTCAAAATCTCAAAATCTCATTAAATGCGGCGTGTGCAGGTCGAATTGAAAAATTTACGTCATTTGATAAATCAAATTTACAACTGGAGATTAAGGTATAAATATCTGAATATATTTAAAGCTATATAAAATTTTACTTAAAAAACTGGTAAAAAGTTCTAATCTATAATTTTAACAAGTTTTATAAATTTAAGTTATCACTTAATTTTTCTAATTTTAATTTAGTTAATCTTATTATCTCTTCTAATTCTTGATTATTATAATCTTTCATATAATGATTATTTTTTATAAATAATTTATTATTCGACCTATCATTCATCCAATTCCATAAATTAATTTCACTATTCATTATTTTAGGTTTTGTAAAACTATTTTCAATACTTGGAATTAATAAAAATTTTTGATTATTTATTGAAATTGAATTATCAACAATTTCAAAAGTTTTCCTATTAAATGAATAATTATAAAATTTAATAGTTATTATTAACATTAAAAATATTAAAATATATCCAATTATTAAATTTGAAATAAATGGTATTGAAATTGGTAAATTTGATCCAATTCCTTCTGCAAGTTCATTAAGTTTTTCAATAGTTGATAATTCTTTAATTGGTTCTTCTTTAATTGGTTCAGGTTCTGGAATTTTTTCTTCAATATCTTTCTTGATTGTTGATGCTCTTTTCTTTTTCTTCTTACTACCACTTGAACTATCTTTTATAATATCATTAATTGTATCAATTAATATTTTCATTGATTCTTTTTGTCCATCTATACTACCCTTTTCAATTGGTCCTTTAATCCAAGATTTACCTGACCATTCAATTTGTGTAATAACATGAAATTTTGTAGTATTATTATTACCCCAATATAAGAATATTTTTGTTCTAATTTTAAACGCATTACCACTTGGCACATCAGGTGTTGAAGTCGTTTGTTCAACTAAGATTTTCTTATTTGTATCAAATTCAATAATTTTATCATTAATTATACATGACGTTTGTTTTGGTCCAATTGGTCCTGATAATGGTTTAATATATTTATAATTTCTTTCCTTATTACCATTATTTGAAATCCCAATTATATTTTTATCTTCAATTGATATATTTTTTTGATTTTTAAGAATTTTAACATAATATGAATTATCTTTACCAAATAATAAACTAAACACTGTACCAATTGGTGCTTTAAATTCATCTTCAGTAATAAATACTTCACTACTTGTTTTATCATATCCTAAGGATGTAGATGAATGTACAATTGGTCCAACAAGTGGTAATCCATTAAATGTTTTATTCTCAGTACCTGACCGAGATCTATTACCAACGTTATTATTATTATTATTAGAATCATCTAATTCAGCTTCAATATCTCGACCATTATCTTTTTCATCTAATTCATCATCTGAATCTGGAATTTCAACTTCACCAATTTGATCTTCGTTAAATACCTGATCATTATCAACATCTAAATCCTGTTCTAATATAGTCCTTTTATTATGATTGTTTGAATTACCATTTGAATGTTTTGTACTATTAGTTGTACTATGAGCAACTTCATCATCAAAATTATTTGATTCAAATTCAATATTTTGATCATTATCCATTAATACACGATGCCAAGCTTTAGTTAATAATCGAAAAGTATTATCTCTTGAAATAAAAGTTGCAAAAGTATATTTTTGATATAATGTACGAATAATCATACCATTTGGGAAAAGTACAGCAGTTGATCTTTTCTCAATTTGAACAACTTCTTGTAATGGAATTATTAAATTAGTTACCCAACCTAAAATATTCGATTTAAAACAAACAAAATTTTCTGAAAGGTACATTCTACCTTGAACTAAAATATCTTTTGATAAAGCACAAGAAAAATCATCAATTAATTGTTCATTTTTAGGAATTTTCCTAAAAATTTGATGAAATTCTCTAGTTCTTTTATCACTTGCATATTGAATTGATTCAGTTGATAAACTACTATCTTGATCACTAACCATTGTACTTTTTCTATTTGGATTTTTAACTGGAATATCAGTATCAGCAAAATCATCTAAACTTAAACTACCTTGACCCATTGTATTAATTAAATTTTCTCTAACACTTTCGAAACGTATAGAAGTTGCTAAAGTATCATCAGTATTGTTATTAGTATTACTATTACTATTACCATTAATAATAATAGCATTTTCTAATAATTGATCTTTAAAATCCCTACTTAGATCTTTATTATGATCCTTATGAGCAATCATTTGATCTAAATTTTTACTAAAAGTTGATAAATCAGATCCTGATTTTACAGATAAACTTGATTTTTGAGTTGAATCACCATTTCTATTATATGCATCTCTTGGATCAAGATGTTGATCATGACGACCGGATTTTATAATTGAATTATGAGCAATTGATAATAATGATGAAAATAAACCTTCTTCAATTTTAGGAGGTTCCGGTTCTTCGCTATTTAATTTTTCTTCATCGTTATTTAAATTATGAATTTCAATCGGCCCACTAATTGATTCAACTCTAATTCTCTTAACGTCAATATTACTATTTTGATTAGGGTGATTTGAATGATTACCAATATGTTTCTCATGCATCTTATCTGAAATTTTATCGTTAACTTTGGATACCATATTTAATATCCCACTATTACTATGATGAATTGTTTCAGTATCGTTATTAATTGGTTTACCTGAAGAATCAAATTTCATCATAGAATTGGATCTACTTCTACTTGTACTTCTACTAATTAAAGAGCACGAAGATTTATTTCTCTCAGCATCAATATTCATTAAGGTTTCGCACTAGGCGGGCAACAAATTTCTTCCCGTTTTGATTGCGATTTCTGAAATTTCCCCTAATTGTTATCGCAACCCCTAAACAGACCTAGATACACTGCACTGACTCTTATAATTTACAGTATATGTAAAGACATTATGAAGGGGACATTGTAAAGGAATTAGAAGGATATTATGAAAGTGTAAGGAATTGGAAGGATCAAAAGAGATCTACAAGATCAACGAGATAATTTTTTAACCCTTACACACATAAGAGCTAGCTTTTGACAGATTTTCATGTCAAGAGTGTTATACTATAAAGAAACAAAAGATATATTAAATATATACGAAAATACGATAACTTTTTAAAAACCAATCAACAGTATTAAAAAAGTTTTATTGGTAAATAAGGGTATTTTTAAATAATCTATTTACCAATAACACCACCAACCAAAGTACCAACTTCAGCAGTTAATTGAGTATTAGCATCATAATCAATTGAGAAAGCTGAAATTGAAGCTCTACAAGCACCAGCTTTACCAGCAATAACATCAGTTTCTGATGGTAAATCACATGGACCATTGTAACAAACAGCTAAAGATGATGAAGTGGTAGTACCTGAAGATACTAAACCAGTAGTTTCATTAAATTTAACTTTTAAAGTAACAGTATCAGCACCCATGACTCTTGATAAAGTGTAAAGAGGATCAAGACATTTTTCATTCAGGTAACCAACTGGTGGGAAGTTAACATTTAAACCAACACCTAAAGGTAAAGCTAATGGATTTTTACCTTGTTTTTCAAAAATTGAGTTAATTAATTCAACTGATTTTTTAGATAAAATGTTTGATGGATTTAATGGATCAGTATCTAATGAATCTTTAAAGAATGAATTGTTACCATTTGAACCAGAAAGAGCAATAGCTGGAATACCTCTGTAAACAGCATTATAAGTAGCACCAATAGTACCTGAAATAGTGAAGAATGCACCTGGGTTAGTACCTTCATTTGGACCAGCAACAACTAAATCAATTGAATTGTTTAATTCTGGGAAATATTTTGGAATAATATAATCTAAACCGAATGAGACACAAGCAGCTGGAGTACCATTTAAGTACCAAACATGATCATCATCTTCTTCATGACCCCAAGCAGCATCACCTTTAATTTTATAATCGAATTCACCGTCAGTTAATAAATCTTTAGTGTATGGGAGATCAAATTTACCACCCCAACCTGATCTTTGAGAAACTGGTGCAACCATTAAAACATCATGACCAGCAGCTTTTAAATCTCTGTATAAAGCTCTAATGTTAGTAGCAGCCCATGAGTCATCATTTGATAAGATAATGTTTTTGGCTAAAGCAGCAGTAGCTAAAGTTAATAAAGATAAGAATTGCATCTTTTTAGTTCTTTGTACTTTTTAAGTTATAGATTTTTTTTTTTTAAGAAATAATCAATTGTATTTATACTTTCTGATATCAAATTATAAAGTAAATGTAAAGTTAAAGGAGTCCTTTACATAATTAAAAATTCACATCGTAAAATAGAACAGTGTATTAAAACTAACTGATTTAAATAAAACGTGGTTTTAGTATAAAGTTCCGGATTAAAATAATAGAATTTTTATGAGTTGTCAATTTGAGTTGAATTTTAAAGTTGTAAAACCATATTCTGTAAATGAAAGGGAAAACTCCTAAAAAAGTTTTGTAATCACTCTTTTAGCAGTTAAATTAAAGTAAAGAATCCAATTTTAGAAATCTAATTCTCTTTTTTGCAACATTCATGTATGGCCATGTGTTAGACAGCAAAGCCGTTAAGACATAAGAGACAAATTGTTTTAAAGTTACCTTTTTTTTTTTTTTTTGGTCCATTGATTTATTGTTCTTTATATTGGAGTATATTATATGAATATGTTATATAGATATACGTTACTATATCAATTGATTTGTAATGGTGTATCCATATATAATATCAAATTGATCAGAGGAAATGGTAGAGGCAGGCACGGAACATAAATGTCTCGATGCTTAATTTTTGACTATGGACGACTTTCTGTGTCTTATTCTGACAGATTAATTAAGTTTCGATTTTTAAAAAGCCACCTTACCCATGAGCAACCAGGCGAAATATATATCCTTATAAGGGGCAACTTAATTTTTATTTTTTGCTTTTCAGTTGTTCCATATATTTTTTATGATATTTTTGGAACTTTTCAACCTTCTTTAATCGACAGTTTTTATGGGTCTTGGCGAATATCATTGTTAAATCGTATTCACTAATACTTTTGAAATGATTATCTTAATGTCAGTTTACTGATCTCAATTGATAAATAATTTTGTAAATTTTGTATTATATATTGTTAATCCAATTGAATTATACTCCTCTATTAATTGGCTGCGAAAAGAAGAATTATTAGTTTAAAGCCTTTAAACATCATCATTTAGGGGTAAAGGCATGAGTTCTGTTTTTGTAATTGTATATTCATTTAGGTTAGAAACTACTAATATTTGAGCTTTTTTTGAAGCCACCAGTTGACACTTTTTTTAATAATTTTTATTATTTGTTTATTATTTTAAAATTTTATTATTGTTCGTTTCCTGCTATTTCGCTATTCCGGTTATATTAACTAAGTATTCCTTATTGTGATCGGATTTGGTCAACTATTATTTCCAAAATAAAATAATTAATTATGTTTATTGTTATTAAAAACGTTTGTGTTGCATAAAAAATATTCATTAGGTTTCCTATTCTAACATTCATAATTACTTTTCCGTATCAATTTGGTGGTACAATATTGGATCATTCTGTTTTAAGACTAACAGAGTGCATCTAGTAAGTAATAAAAAAACTTCAATTGTTTTTATACAATTAATTTTAGTGAGATATAGGATCAATTCTTACCAGTTGGAACTTATATAATTGATAATTTATTAATAAATCTTACCCTTAATTCCTGAGCCCTTTATTTTATGTCATCAAGGTCATCTCTAAACTCCTTAAACTCCCCTATAATTTTAGACTTGCAACATCCATCGTAATCTACAACTATTCTAAATCTTAGGTGATAAAATGCATACCCTTCCATTGAATGTCGCAGACCTATTGATATTAATTATATCAAATAATTAAAGGATCTATTCAATGGTTCGGGGAATTCCAAATATTTTTCATAATTCCTAATTATTAGTAGTTTGGTGGAACTAACCTGTTATGTTTTTGTTAGATAATTTGTTAACTCCACATAAAATGAATTTTTTTGGCTCAAAATTTAGAATATTAGGTCAGATTCTAATGGAAGGATATTATAAAGTATATCTAGAGAATTCCCAAGTTAATTTGGGTGTAAAAAAACATGATTTAGTTCTTATTTAATGTATAAATGTGGTGAGATTGGAGTGATCTTGGTAAAAGCATCGTTTTCAAAAATATTTATCATGAGATCTAGAGAGTCGGGATATCTTAATTGAAGTGGAACCATCCAAAACAACTGTAATGGATCTAAAACCGTTAGATCTGATGGATCCAATGGATCTAATGGATCTGATATAAGAATAGTGATTACTTGAACTTTGAATAGTTACTATACCCATATGGATACCAAATCTCTTGGAGAAAAATTGGTATCCAAAGTCCTTCAACACATCCCCCCGAAATATCCCACAACATCAACAAATTCAATCTCCCGCATCTCCTTTACTCTCATCATCTCCAATACACATAGTAATAACGACTTTGAGAAAAATTCATATGAATTCAAAATCCCCAGAAGTGCGAAAGTATCACCAAAGGTCAACCATCAATTTTAACCCCCAGTTTAAATCCATTAAATTATCAGGAAATCATTCCATAAATCGATTGATTATACAACTTCGTGTTCCGTTTGATTATAGTGTAGGATTGGTCACATTGATTCGATAGAATAGAGAAAGAAGTAATCCCAAAGGTTTCTTTTTTTAGAAATTAAATTTAGAGAACACCCTCCTCCCCCTCCCACCCCTAAGAGCAAATAAATTATAAAAATTAAAGCATGGCAATCTTTTCATCCTTAAGTAATTTCTTTAATAGACATAAAAGAAAGATATTAATTACTACAACTTTTGGTATATCAGTTTATTATTTAGTTCAATATTTTATTATTAGGAAATTTAAGAATTTTCAAAATTCATTAGCTCAAGAATTATTTATAAAGGAACAAATTAAGAGAAGATTTATTCAAACTCAAAATGATTGTTATTATACATTATTATCATTATTACCAGTTTTAATAAGTCCAATTATAAATAATTCACCAATTGAATTAATTACAAAAGCTTTAAAATTAAAGAAATCAAATAATTCAACAACAAATTCGGTTTCAAATTTAAATACAAATAATGGTAAAGAAATTAGTGATAGTTTATTAACCACTGATAATTTAATATTACATTCAACTAATGATAATGAATTAAGTTTATATTTAACAAAATCAAAAACTGAATTATGGAAATTATTAAAAATTAAAACTTTAACAAGATTTTTAACTTTAAATTATTCAATAAGTTCATTATTATTATTAACTAGATTACAATTAAATATTTTAGCAAGAAAATCTTATTTACAAAGTGCAATTATGATGTCAAATAATAATAACAGCAACAAATTTAATAAAATTGAAGAAATTCAATTAACAGATGATGAATATTTTATTGAACAAAGTTATTTAAGTCTTAGTTGGTGGTTATTAAATAAAGGATGGGAAAATTTAAATATAGAAATTGAAAATATTATAATTGAAAAATTTAAATTAATTAATGCAAGAACTGAATTAAATTTAAATGATTTTAAAAATTTATTAATTGATTCAATTGAAGAAATTAATTCAAAACCTGATTTAATAATTAATTCAATTTGGCCAAATTTAGATAATTTAAATTTAACTTTATTAAATGTTCAACCAAGTTTAATTAATGAATTTAATGAAAATTTTATAAAATTAATTAATGAAACAAATTTAATAATTTCAAATGAATTCTTTATTAAAAATTTAAATACATTAATTTTAACAAATATTGATACTTTAATTTTTAATTTAAATGAATCAATTAATTCAAATAATACAACAAAATTAGCTAATTTATTAGCTCAATTATCAATTCAATGTGAAATTATAAGTAATAATAATGAAGATGATGAATTTAATGATGAATTATCAGGTAATCAATATATTAATAATTTAAGTAACTTAGATAGTTTAGATGAATTTAGTGCAAGTATCTATTCAAATATTGAATAAACGTACACTTTTTTAGTAATCTCTCTATATCTCTTATTTCTGTTATTTCTGTTATTTTGTACCAAAGGGTGGTTTTTACAGTTTTCTGGCCCAGTCATATTGTCTTCCTCGTAATATTAAAAGGGAACCGGAAATCTGGTCATATGATCTGATAAGTGGTCGACTGAACTTCCATTCAGTCGCACCTCTCTTTTTTGCAGCAGCATCGACAACCATCCACAAAATCCACTATTGCACAGCAACACACATCAGATATATATATTTCATAAAGGAAAGAAAAAGAAGTTGGAGATATGGCTAAGGAACGTTTTGAAGTAGGAAAATTAAAAGACTTGGAAAATTTAGACGTTGAAGAGTTAAAATTTTTAGAATCACAAATTCAGGATGAATTTAAAGATATTGTAAAACAATACCTTGAAAGTCAATTATCACGTATAAATTTACTTGTTGGTAATATTGATGAACAAATTAAAGACTTGCAAGCAAATAACGATAACTGGGATAGAATATATGATTTTGAAACCACAACTATTCAAAATATGAAATATAATCAAGAGAATATTAATGATCATAATAATGGTGATCTCCCAAATAATAATTCAAGTTTTAAAGGAATTAAAGATTATTTAGGTTTTGAAAATGAAATTAATGAAATAGTTAAAAATATTCAAACACAAAGTCCAATAAATTTTGATGAATTTTTAAATAATTCTAAAAATATTGAATTTAAACAATTTTTTAAGAATTATTTAAGGAATACAATTTATGATTTAAATGTTGTTTTAAATGAAAGTAATTATAATAAATCATTAATTGAAAATAATATTTCAAGAAATAAAGAAATTATTTGGTTACAATATAGAGAAAATTTAATGAATGAAAGGAATAGATTAATAAATGAAAATTTAAATAAATTAAATGATTTAAATAAATCATTTTATAATGAAAATTTATCAATGAAATTTAAAAATAATTGGGATTCTTATCATAAATCTTTAATAAGTGTTGATGATTTAAATAAGCAAAATCTTAGTAATTCAAATAACTCAAATATAGAGAATAATAATAATAATAATAATAATAATACCAATAAAAAGAGGCTTATAAATAAATATGAGTTAACAAATATAAAAAATAATATAATAATAAATTCAAATCAAAATTTTGGTCTTACGGGACTAACAGAAGAAGAAACTGAAAAAGATTTAAGATTAATGAGAGGTGAAAATTATATTGAAACTGAAGAAATACAACAATTTGACCAACAATCACAACAAAATTCACAATATCAAATAAATGGTACAAATTATGAACAAAATTTAGAATTTCAAAAAAAATATAATGATTTACTTGGAACTAATGAAAATTTTACAAAATTACCAAAAATTCCACCACTTTCATGTTTTCAACCCAGTACTCCTTCAATAGAGTGAAAATATTAAATAGAGAAAAAGATAAAAGAGATAAATGTAATGTATAATGATACCAATTTCTATTCACTCTCTAATAATATACTTGCATTTTTTACCCCACATTCTTCAAGAGTTTTATCTAAATTATCAATCATTTTAAATGATTTACTTGAAGCATTTGATAAATTAAACCTTTCATAATCTTGCTGAATAAATTTAAGCCATGAATAAATATTTTCAATTGTATCATTTAATCTAAACCTTTGAATTAAACGTTTACCATTTGGAAATCTTATTTGTAATCTAGTACTATTAGGTTCTGAATCTTCTATAATATATTCTTTAGCTTGAATTTTATCAAATGGTGATGAATTATCTTCTTCTATTGATATCTCAGCTTCATTATTCTCTTGCTCTTGTACTTGTTCTGCTTCATTTCCAGTAGACATTGATTGTTTCATTGCATATTCAATTTGTTGTTCTTCTGTTAAAGCATCAGGATCAAATTTCTTTTCATGTTTAACAATTGGATTATTTGAATTTGGTAATAATGAAAATTTATTCAAGAATTCATCAACTTCTGTTAAAAATTCTTCAATATCTGGTACAACACCTTCAGAAAATTTATAAACTCTTTCACCAGTTAATGGATCTAATATCAGAATATGAGGATAATTTTCAACTGAATAAAAATTTTTATATGTTTCACCATTTGGTGAATCATGTTGATATTGTAAGAATATAAAATTTTCTTTAACTTTTCGTTTTATTTCTTTATTACTCCAAAAATCTCTATTAAGTACTTGACAAATAAATTCAGTTGTATTTTGAATATTTATTAAAATCCATTTTTGTTGTTGTCTACCTAATGTTTTGGCTGCGTCAATTGTAATTCTTTCCATTATATCAAATGGTGGTCTAAATAAATTAGCTAATCTTCTTTGTGTACTACTTAATTCATTTATTCTATTTTGTCTTACTCTTCTTCTTCTTGAAATTGGTGCGCTTGTTCTTCTGGTTTGATTCTCTATAACTTCTCCATCACTATCTAATTCTATAATATTATCCCCATCATCTTCATCATCTTCATCCCTAATTTCTTGGACGTCATCACCGTACTCGTACTCATGTTCTTCATCATCATCCTCATCAATTTCTTCTATTCTATTTTGATAATATTCATTCTCGTCATCATCAAATCTTTGATTAAAGATCCCAACTGCTGCATTTCCAAAAATTGAAGAAGCTGATTGTTGATTATGACCATGATACCCACCATAACCATCACCAAATGAATCCATTAAAGTTTCATGTCTATGAACATTTGTATCAGCTTCTCTAACTTCATTGCCACCGTAAGCCTCCTGTTGAAGTCTTTGCGCTAATTCCTCATCATTTGTAGATCCATTTGATCCTCCAGCAGCCCCTCCGGCACCTCCATCTCCTCCGGATTCCATAAACAATTGAACTGCATATTCTATATTACCACCACTTAATTCCAAGTATTGTTTTGCAACAGATTCATCCAGTGAACCTGTGAAATCAAGGAATAACAGAATTTGTTCATCCATATCTCAATTTTGACAATAAAAAACCCAAATAAAAATCGCACAACAAGCTATGATTTATCAAAATATCTATCAATTAGTTTATCCTATAATATACAACTATATTTTAACCCACTAATAACTGTATTAAAATCCAGGGTTTTTTTTAAACAATAAATATCACTTTGTGTGTTATAACTTATAAAGCGCGAAATGGCAAATTTTTTGTCTCTCCAGCGACACCCCCAACAGATTTGACGAAAGGGACTAACAATTGGGTTTTACAATAATTTTTACAATCTTTAAATTGGTTTATAAATATAACCTCAAGAAGATACTGAGTCAGAACAGAATTACTGAGACCCTGGTTGGTCGAAACTTCTAACTCCTCCTTTGAATCCTGTGCATTTTTTTTTAAGACAAAAAACTTTGATCCACTTGAAATAGAGTCATCGTGAGATCGATCGTTGACACAAGATACACTACAATACTAAAAACAAAAAAACAAAGATATAGTAAGTGCTTGGAAATAGGTTTGAAGAACCTTAGTAGATAAGAAAGTTAAACAAGAGTGTGTATTTTTAGAAATGGAAGAATATAACAGATATAGTAAAGGTGAATTGCTAAAGGGGAGATATAGCAAAGTAGCAGATTTGAGTGAAGGGTCCTATGGATTAGTCTCAGTTGCAAAAGATGTTAGATTTGGAATGTTGGTTGCAGTTAAATACATCTATCCATTAGATTATAAAAAGAATGATCAAGGTAGAGCTTCTTCATCACCAGCAAAGATGCGTCATGATAAGAAGAAAATTGATAATGATGATAATAATGGTGATGGTAATAACGTCAATAATGTTACTAATAATAATAACAAAAGTGATAGACAAAATACTCATGAGATTTTAAAAAGTTTATATGAAGAAGCTGCTAAAGAAATTTCAATTCATAAAATTTTAGGATCACATGAACATATTAGTGCATTATTTGATCATTTTGATTCATATTTAATTTTACAATATTGTAGTAGAGGTGATTTATATGAAGCAATTCAAAATGGTCAAGGTCCGTCAACTCCAAAGGATATTAAAGATTTATTTAGTCAAATATTAGATGCATTAGAATATTGTCATTCAAAAGGTGTTTATCATAGAGATTTAAAACCTGAAAATATTTTAATTGATGAAGATTGGTCAATTAAATTATGTGATTGGGGTTTAGCTACAACAAATTTAATTATTAGTGATAAAAATGAATTTGATATTGGATCTGAAAGATATATGGCACCTGAATTATTTGATAATAATTTAGAAAGTTATAATTCTGCCAAGATTGATATTTGGTCAATTGGTATTATTTTATTAACTATTGTATTTCATAAAAATCCTTTTAAAATTGCAAATTATTCTGATAAAACTTTTGTTCAATTTGCAACTAATAGAGAATCATTATTTGATATTTTTTCAACAATGACTGGTGATTTATTTTCAGTTTTAAGATATTGTCTTAATATTGATCCTAATAATCGTGATTTATTATTTGTTAAAAATGAATTAGATATTTTAAATTATTTTACAATTGATGATGAAGATTGGATTAGTGGTGATGAGATTTATGATACCGATGAAGAAGTTGAATTTAATGAATCAAATCAAATCGAATCTAATAATACAAGTATTTCAATTGGTATTGAAGATACTGAAAAATCTAATCGTAAAGAATTACTTCATGCTGGTGATATTCATGAAGAAGATCTTAGCCTTGAAAATGAACATAATGAACATAATGAAGAGGATGAAGTTAATCAAAATGAAAATGATGAAGAAAATGATGAAGGTGAATCAACATTTTATATGGATGAAGATGGTGATAGATCTAATTCAACTTTAAATAAAGATAAATCAAAACATTCTGAATCACCAAAAGAAATTTTATCACCAGTTTATAATGAAAGAGCTGAAGCATTATTATCTAATAGTACCACATTAAAGCCAATTCCTATTAAAGAAGATGGAGGTAATAATTTCAGATCTAAATTTTTTAGAAATAGTAGAAAACCAATTAGTGTTGCTTCTTATAATAGTTATCAAAAGAATAATGGAAATTCTTATTATAATGGTAATAATAATAATAATACCAACAATAATAATTATAATAACTATTATAATAATGGGCATAAGAAAAATTTTAATAGAGAAGATTTTTTTACACCAAAATCAGTTTTCAATCATTATATGACAAAATATAGTGAAACAAATGAAAGATCTAGAACAAAAAAGCCAAATGATTGGAAAAAAAATAATAATAAACCTAAAACATGGAAAAAAAATTATAGAAATACTTATCAAAAAAAGAAAAATAGTCATGGAAATGGAAATAATTCAAATCATGGAGATAATAGTAATCATGGTAGTAGCCATGGTCATAATAATAGTCATGGTCATAATAATAATAATAATTTTTACAAAGTTAAAGATATGAATTCACCAATTCAACCACGTAAGAAATCAGATTCTTTTTCAAGTTCTCGTTCCAAAGTTAGAACTTCTTATCAAAATTATTTAAGTACTTCACATACTTTAAGTACTCAATTACCACCACAAAATTCAGTTAATTCATCAAGTTCAATGAATTCAAATAATAAAAAATATATACCACCATTTATGAGATCACCAAATTATAATAAATCACCAAATGTTTTCCCATTAAATGAAATAATGGATAATCTTCATTTAAATGATTATGAAGTATTTCAATTAGAAGATGATGATTTCTCATTAGATAATTTAAATTATAATGGTAATAATGATTATGATGATAAACATCATTATGAAAGTAATGAAATTTCAGAAATAGATAGAAATAAACATTTGCATGATATCAATAATGATAATAATAATGATAATGATGACGAAGATGATGATGATAATAATGAAATGAAACAACATATACACATTAATGGTTCTGGAAATCAGAGTACAAACGGCATTCATTCTCATACAAGTAATGGTAGACCAACTTCATTAAATTATGATATTTTATCAAATAATGGCAAATATGTTCCTCCATTTAGAAGAGGTTCCCATGGTAATAACAATATTAATATTAATGTTACTGTTGGTGCACCAAAAAAGAAATCTAAACATTATATGGATTCATATAATCAATTAAATAGCAATGCATCGTCAGTTCCAAATAATTCAACAGATTGGTTCTCATATAGGAAAGATTGGACAGTTTACGATTAATGTACGCTTTTTTTTTTTTCTAAAAATTTTTTTCTTTAAACTCTGATTAAGATATTCTTTTTGAATATCATGCTCCCTTTTTTAAAGATTTTGTTTAAATTGTGGTCTTTCTTGTTTTCGTGTATGTTGATGCGGGTTGTATTTTTTCCTGATCTCATTTTTTCTATATTATCTATCGATCTATAAATCTATAAAACAGCCTTAACGGCTTTTGTAACAGGCAATTCATCAATGGAATAACCACTCCAAAGCAGAATTTGTGTTAATCCTTGGTAAATCATTGCCATTACTCCTCCAATAACTACCCATCCATTAGATTCAAATTCTTTATATAATTCAGTTCTAACTACTGGGTTATAACACATTTCAAGAACAGCACCTTTTGTAGCATTCATAAATATATCTAATGTCTTTTTAGCATTGATTTCCTCAGGTGTTGAAGGCAAGAAATTTGGGACACATAATACTACTAATTTTGGATATTCCGAAGTTTTGGCTTGTTCAGGATTTTCAATATGTATAATTCTAATTTCAGGTGCTGTTTGTTTCATTGAATCAATTAATGCATCTACTTCATTTTTGTCTCGATTTACAATATAAATTTCTTTACAATTTAAAAATTTGTATAATGCATAAACTGCAGATCTTGAAGCGCCACCACCACCATAAACTAATCCTGGTTTACCATTATTTGAGTCAACTAATTTTTTAGCTTCTGGAGTTTTTAAAAATGATTCTTTAATCCCTATAGTATCAGTATTTGTACCAATAATCAATTTTTTACCTTCTAATGATTTTCTTGTATAAACTGTATTGATTGCACCAACTCCTGTACCAACTTCATCCGTAAAATCAACTTCACTTAAGAAGTTTACTTTATTTGGCATGGTAACAGCACTTCCTATACAATTATCATTTCCTAATAACTCATTAAATCTATCCTTACTATCAGTTTCTTCAATCTTGTAGTTCCAATTAAGTCCCAAATTTTTAAATACTGTATTACAAAGTAATGGAGCTTTAGATTTTGCAAGATGAAATCCAAAAAGATAAAACTGAAATTTTTGTTTCCTTAATACTTCAAAGGGTTCAGTTGGTGATAACTGATTTGGATTTACTGTCATTTTTAGTCTCTTAGAAGGGCTGATGATTTCACTTCTTGATCTTCGCGTTACAAATTTTCTTTCATTTCTCTAAAACAACCATCGATGAGGCTTTAGAAACTAAAATTTATCAATTATAAACATTTTTAATAATAACTAATCAATTTATGATTATTAATTGCATAATACTTTAAATGGTTAATTTCCCTATGAAACTGAGTTTTCCCCGAAGTTTTGTCAAATGGTGACATTTTTTGGACGGTGACGCACGACTCAAACTTTGATATAAAATAATAAGGGAAAGCCAAAAAAAAAAAATTAGAAAGTTTAATCAGTTTACAATGGCAAATTTAATTCAATTGAACGATGGTACTTCAATCCCATCAGTAGGATTTGGTGTTTATCAAACAGATCCTAAGATTACTGCTCAAGTAGTTTATGATGCGTTAGAAGTTGGTTATACTCACATTGATTCAGCCACTTATTATAAAAATGAAGAAGAAAGTTGTGAAGGTATAAGTAAATGGTTAAAGAAAAATAATAAAGAAAGAAAAGATGTTTATTATACTACTAAAGTTTTTCAAGGAGATATGGGATATAAAAAGACTAAAAAGGCAATTGAATTAAGTTTAAAAAAGGCTAAAAAAATTGATTATATTGATTTATTCTTAATTCATTCACCTTTAGCTAATAAAAGTAAAAGACTTGGGTCTTGGTTAGCTTTACAAGAAGCTGTTGAATCTGGAAAAGTTAAAAGTATTGGTGTTTCTAATTATGGTATTCCACATTTAAAAGAATTATTTGAATCACCAGGTTTTAAAATTAAACCAGTTGTTAATCAAATTGAATTACACCCTTGGTTAACAAGAAAAGAATTGGTTGATTTTTGTGAAAGTAAAGAAATTAAATTAGAAGCTTTTTCAACTCTTACAAGAGGTTTAAAATTAGGCGATAAAGATTTAATTGAAATTGGTAAAAACCATGATGTTAAGCCAGCTCAAGTTTTAATGAAATGGTCTTTACAAAAGGGTTTCATTCCATTAGCTAAAACTACTTCTATAGAAAGAGCTAAAATGAATTTGGATTTATTCAATTTTACTTTATCAGATGAGGAAATGAAAACACTTAATGATAAAAATGAAGATTGGGTTACTCAAAGTATTTGGGATCCATCTAAATATCCTGTTGATTCTAATTATCCACTTATTTTCCTTCTCAAGACATTTGTTAAGAATTATTTTGGTTAAACTTTTAAAGTCTAGTTTCGTGCTCATTATATTTGTTAGAGACTTGAATAGCAATAGAAGTTTATTACGTGTGTGTTTTTATATGATTTATGTACGATTTTCTTATTTCTTCTATATTTCATCTCATTATTTATTATACAACTATTATACAATTTTAATCACTTTATATCATTGAAATCTTCCTGTTTATTATCCTAATCCTTTAAAAGCTTGAATATCGCCCATATTTCCAACTGGTTTATTTGTAATTTCTACATGAGAAAAATCTATAAAGAATACTTTCCCATTATTAATCCTAATATTTCTTCTGGCTATATCCAGATGACTGATACCCAATTTGCCCATAATTTTTATTTGTTTTATACCATCTTCAATCATTGATTCACTTAAAATTTTAGGACCATTGTCGTCAATATAAGACATCAGAAATCCATAACCAAATGATGAGAATCCATAACCATATATTTCCAAAGTCAATTCTCCCAGTGAATAAATTTTGGGAACTCTGATTTTATCTTCATCATTTACCAGCTCATTATACTTGTGAATTATTTCATAAGATTTTAATTCATTGAAGTACTTCTTATTGGCGTATTCTTTAAAATATTCTATACTGAAATCCCAATATTCTTCCTCGTGTTTTCTGTGATAGACGTGTTCCACAGAAAATGCATCATAAATCTTCAACACTATACTATTTTCATCTGGTTCAGGTATATTAGGGAATGACAAACAAAATACGTCAACTGGAAATTTGAATGCTTCAGTTAACCCTTGTGTGTAATTTTGGAGAACTTCAATATCTCTGAGATTAGTATAATAAATGCCATTATTATGAGAATAAATATTAGAACTGAGTCCACTACTCGCCGTTTCCTTTAATTTTTTATTCGAAGTACCCGTTTGGCTCACTTCTGAATATTTCCTGTTACTTATTTCAGTTTGATCGGTACTTTTATCACTGTTTCTAGAACTGCTTGGTCTACTACTATCTTGATTATCACCACCCGTTTCATTTGCACCAATATTTGGCCTACTGGTACGTCTCCATAAGCATTTAAAAAGTAAGTCTGTATCATTCTCTTGTTGAGCTTTCAATTCTTCTGAAAGGTGGGTCTGGTAATAAATCATAGAAATTACAACACTTTGGAATGTAAACTTTTGATCTTCTATATTAATTAATCTATATTTAAGTGGGACTATTTTGTATTCGACTGAATTACTTTCACCATTTTCTATAATGACATCTGTAGTAGTTTCAATATCTGTGGCTCTTTCCAAATCCAATTGTAGTAGAATTGAGGTACGTATATCACTTAATAAACAAAAAGTCAGTTTAAAAACGATCATTTGTTTTAAAACTTGTTTCAATAATGATCTTCCTTTTGATAAATTACTATTGATTAGCTCTGAATTAACTGATTCCCCATTTATTTCACCCTCTACAAGGACTTTTGAAAGATCTCCTCCTTTAAGTTCAGTAATAAAGAATGGGCCATTGATATCTTTAAAATACGCAGAATCACAAGCTGCATAAAGTGTTGTCTTGAGCGATTGGGTATTATCTTCTAAAGACGCATCTTCAAAGGTTCTGCTATGTAAAGAATAATATATTTTGCACTCTAAACACAAACGCTTGACAATACTTTGAAATATAAAATTATCAAATTCCCTCTGCCTATATTTTTCCAACCCCTGAAGTTCAATGCCTGTATCTAATGTATCTATATTATTATATGAACGTGAAATGTTTCGTGAACATCTACACTTCAAGCCATCTAACTTTTCAGTAATCCCTAAAATTTCTTGATTAAGTTTTGATTGTTGTTTCAAATTCCCCAGTGACAAAGCTGATTGCATTTCTGACTGCAAATTTTTTAAAGAATTATTATCTTCTTCAAAAATTTCACTTTGGAATGTTTCATTAATTACATCTTCAGTATTAAATATCAACCCCTGGTCTAATTCCATAAATCTTTCTAATATCCAATCGTCACTGATCTTGCCGGTAAACTTTGCTTTCACTTCATGGAGCATTCTACTACTTGCATCATTGACTGATCCAGATGGCATGAAGTCACTGATGAGAAAGTTATTTGCGGGTGTAACTTTAGGTGGTACAGTGAAATACAATCTATGTATATATTTTTGTAATTCTGTATCCTTTTCCTTATCTATGAACGTTAAAAGTTTAGAAATATTCAAGTGCTCCAATTTTCCTCTTGATTGTGGTTCTGAAATTCGAAAAGGACCTTCTTCAATTATTAAACTATTGGCTTGAATAATACAATTGGTATAAATTTCATCGGTATTACCATCAGATGAATGTAAAGCAGTTGATGATGGATCAGTAGTTGATGGTTGACCTACGCTAACAGGTTCCAGCTGCTGATCTGATGGTTTATTTTTAGTTGAGCCCTGCGTACTACGTAGTGTATTTGGCAGAAGAGACACATCTGTTGATACCTTTTTCACCTTCCTGGGTAATCCTCTTCTTTTACCTGCTTCTGGTTTGCTTCTTTTGGCCATCTAATGTATCTCCCTGTATTAGTCTCTTTGTGGCATATTTTTGCAAATGAGAAATGCGCGACTTTTGTAAATTTAAAAAGGCAATACACACACATTATGTAACCACCCGTTTGCACTTTAAAACAAGTTAAGCAGGGGTCGTCCCCTATGTGTCAGTGCACTGAATAATTAAATTCGTGTACTAACAATTCTAATTTAATGTAAAACTAGAGTTTCACACTTTAGTAAAATTAGAATAAGATAACTGTAGCACTAAGTAAGTAGTGTTAACAACAAAAAATAATTAATATAAATTAATGCTTATTCCATTAATTTATAAGTGTGTAGTTTTTAGAGAAATATAGAAAACGATTTTTTAATAACTTTTAAGTTAACGATTAACTCTTAGTTGAAATTAATGTTAACAAAAGTATTAGTTTGTTAGGTTGATTTTACTATTAAATAACTATTATAAGTAAAATTAATATAGTAGAAATAAAGCCAAATTCATTAGATTTAATTAGTTTTGACATATGCCAATGTGGTGTTCGCACCGTTTTTCTTATAGTTAATTTTTGGTAGCCGTTTGCAGTTAATGGATTTTCAATCTTGGAGTTATAGGCTTCTAAAGGTGTCAGAAGATATATACTGGTGTATAGATGATCTATGTGCAATTAGGAGTCACTAGCGATATTTTAAGGTGTAAAAAATGGTATTTTAGTTTGTTGTTTAGGTTTTGGTTAATGGTGAGAAACAAAAGTGGTTGAGATAATTAAGTAATGTACCATATAAATTTCTATCTTCTTAATATAACCGGCTCTTGATATGTGTAAAGGGTATAGTATATAAGCTATGGGGAATAATGTTATTAACTTTTTAAGTTTTTAATTTCGTTGGATTATGGTGGATTTCTGTCTAGATGAAAAATGAATTTTTCCAATTTTTAAAAATGTTTTGATCTGATCGTATCAGTTGATACCCCTTATTTTTTTTGATATATATAGCGCTCTTAAATCTGAAAGTGTTAGTACTAAATTTAAAGTTATAGCTTCCCAAAGTTGGGTGTAATTTAATTTTGTCGCACGATCATTTTTTTAAAAATTATAAGAGTTAAAAGTACCATATAAATTTGTATCTTTTTTAATATAACTGATTCTGAGTATGTGTAAAGTGAATAGTATATAAGATGTATAGAAAAATGTTTCTAGGTTTTTAAGTTTTTAAGTTTTTAATTTCCTTAGATTATGGTTGATTTTTGTCTAGGTGAAACTTTAATTTTTGAATTTTTAAAAAAGTTCTGATCTGATTATTATCAGTTGATAGCCCTTATTTTCCTAATATATATAGTGGTCCTAAGTCTGAAAGTGTCAGTAATATATTTAAGGTTATACGATATTAAGTAATCATAAAATTGATAAAGGAGTATAAAGCAAGATAAAAGTATTGAGCAATAAAGTATTCGTTATTCCTATGAGGTGCATGTACATTAAACCAGTTGTTGTTCGATCTTATTAATTAAAATTAGAATCCTTGGTAATTAGTATAATTTACGAGTATCTAATTTTTCTTTTATGTCCTGTATAACTTGTCGCCATCGCTCTCCATTTTTCCTGAAAATGAGAGGTTTCTTTTGGTATGATGCAATAATAAAAGTATCATACGCTATGATATACTTAGAATAGGAGTTAGTTTTGTATCATATGGTATTACCTGAAGTGATTAGGTATAGTTTAACCAAGTAAAGTTTAATTTAAAAGGAAGTATCTCTAATATTTTCTTAACTGTATAGTGAAATTCAAGAGCAATAAACCTTCAAGAGATTTAAATGTAGTATCATTCTAAAGTACCATGTGTATAAGATTTAATGTAACGGCATTAAGCAATTTCTTGTTATCTTGTAGAATAAACCTAAACCTTGCCATTAGTAGGATTTTATACCTTTAATGTATCTTTAGAAATGTCATCTTGACGTATATTTCGTATCTTTGGAAGTATCTTCAATACCATTGGTATATTCCAGCGTCCATATAAATATCTTTAAGTATTTCAAGAAGAATGGAGGTAAATTTAAGAGTAGGTTTAAAAGTGGATGTAGTTAAGTATTTCTTAAAGTAAAAGAAAAATGTCGTTTAAGTATGAGGAGAATTATTATGCATCATGAGCCGAAGGTAAGATATATGGAAGGATGTATCATTAAGTCGGGTATTATTATTTAGATGGTATAATAATATGAGTATTTTAGGTAAAGAGTTATTGTAGATCCTGTATATTTGTTATAAGTTTAAAGGTACCAATAATTGAAATGATTAAATTAGATTAGTAGGTTACGTGCTTTAAG
>JAJLWZ010000060.1:0-63918 GCA_030571035.1 Yamadazyma buinensis
ATTATTGTAAAATATCTAATTTTTCTTTTCATTTTCCATAAAAATAGAATAATTTAAAACAATAATAAATACCATTATATTTGTACTTTAAGCTAGTTTCAAAAAATAGGCAATCTAATACACTACCAAACTAGTGTTTTAGATTATTAAGGAAGGAATTAACTTGTTTTTTGGGTTCCAATTAACAATAAAATAGTATTTTTATCTTCTATTTAATGAGATTTTTAGAACTAATTATACACTTTTCTAACAAAATTTGTATACAAATTATTAAACTACCTTAACAAAAGGCACTACTAATACCCATTAATATCTACTTATCAATTCAACTAAGACTATCTAAGTACCTGACTAACATTGAAATTTGAATTTGAAAAAAATCTTTTCCCAAAAAATTTCCTATTTGGGCAATAAACTTTTCCAAATAGATTTATACTATGCTGATCCATCAATTGTAAACTTTGACGTCTGTTTGTCTATGATTTAATTGCACGGGAGTGGGAGGAATGTTATGCGGTGTTTTGGTATTTGAATATTAGAGATATTCATTTACTTTTAGGAGGTTGGTATTGTCATGATAACGTAATCAGATATATAATATTCTTTGAAAAATTACTCTTTTAAAGTCTTTAAACTCTTTCCAGTCCTTTTAAACTGGTTCATATGTTAGTAAGGATAACATCAGCTATAAACAAGTTGGTAATTAATCTGCCAATTAGTTCTATGAATGACATAAGACACTATATTCAACTCTGATTACGTAATCTTTTTTTGCTGCCATTTTTGGTGTTGAAATTATAACTGTTATTCGTTTTATAGCTTTTGTTTGTTTGTAGGAGATAAACCATTTAATTTAAAGAAAACTGAATTAAAAGGATAATTATATATTTAAATAATTGTAATTTCATAGTTTCAAAAGCTTTCTTGAGTAATCCACAAGTATACATCTCGCTATGAACCAAAAATTTTTTTTCTCTGTGTACACAGAAAATATGCCTCTTATGCATTGTTCTTCCATAAAATGTTAAACAATTTTTGGAATGATAATTCAATGTATAAATTGTAATATTACATTTATCTTTGAGACGTTTTAATGGTGTATTTATATAATTTCAATCATATAATACTGAATTTGGAAAGTTTTTAAAATTTTTAAAAATTACAAATTCTTGTGTTTGATACTCCTTTTGATTAAACTACATACAGATAGAAGGGATACAGGGCCGTATTTATTGGTAGAATTATCTAGTTAAAGTAATTCTCTAGTATCATACTAAAAATCTCTTGTAACGTCAAATTTAATCATACCACAAACATAAAAATATATGATCTAAGAATATCTGTAACCTCTACAACACGTTTCGAAACCCTAGAATAGTAATGCATACTTAAGAAAATGGTATTTGTTAAAATGGCAAGAATAACGGAAAAGGTAAGAACTAGCAATAGTTTTAAGCATACGAAGACTAGTCTGAAATAACCACCACAAAAACCATAAATCAACCAATATTCCCAACTTTTTTAACTTCAAAGCATTGGTAAGCATTGGTAAGCATTGACATGACTAAAAAGTCTCATTGCTTCAATACTTTATTTAATTCAAATAATTAGTGTAATCAAGTTATTATAATCTATATCGTTTGTAATTTCATTAATTATTTGGTAATTTTTGGATTGATTTTTATTTTATAATAAGTATTACTTTTATATTTTATTTCTTAATCTGTATATAAATAATGGCATTTTAGAATATGTACCCAGCAATAGGGATATGAAACAAAGAACAATCATGGTAAGTAGAATTTTATCGCTAAATAATGATTTGCAACGATATAAAACTTTTTAAGAGAAATAGTATTTGTCTTTGAATCTCCAGTTCCTATAGTGCACATCGAAGTAGCCAACCACAAGACTATCTTTTGAATACATTTTTATAAATAAATTTCTATAATAAGAATTTGAACCTATTTTTTATTCTTGCCTAAAAAGTTCATTGACAATAGAAATAATAGAGGGTCATGTAAATATCATATATTTCCTAATTTTCGACATACCTTTTCCAGATCATAGGATCAGAAAAAGTATAAAAGGGTGGTAATCCCACTTATTTCAAAAATTAAGTTTTTTGATTTTTAATCCTGGATTATAATTCAATTGAGACACATAATTACCTGAATTGGCTACACTAAGACATGAATAAAATTGATTATTAATTCATGGATTTCAATTCAATGACTTTATGAGTTCCATGGATGTTTTAAAATCACAGATCACATAAATTTTTAAATAAAGGAAATTTGTGGTTAGACAAACATGAACCAAATTTTTGGACATTCTTCAAAGATGAATAGTAATTTTACTTTCATCTTTATTTCTCTATAGCGTTCTGGTTCTGACTCAGACAGAGTAGATGTATATTCATTGCAATTACAGTAACTCATCGATTCTTTTGGATAAACTTGCCTCAGTTGTATTCCAATCATCCACTAAATTCTTGTAAAAATTAATTTGATTATCACATAATTGAATCATACCCAATTTAATTTCATTTTTATTAAAGTTATCCCAATTCGGGAACTCCTCATTAATTATCTTATTAATTAAATCATTAACCAATTTCGATTGTAAATTAATTTCATCTTCCAATTGACTTATTTTATTCTTTAATTTCAACCTTTTTTGATCAATTGTCAGAATATTTGAAGTTGATAACGTATCTTTAATTAATTGTGTCGTATTATTCATTATCCCATTATTTGAATGGTTACTTTGTCTTATTGGCAGTGGTGGTAATCTTGAATTTGTCTCTGGTGGTAAATTATTTAATTCATTTTTAGCTTTATCCAAGTACTCTTGTAAAACTTGTAAATCAATTTTTTTATTATGTTGTAATTCAATTAAATTAGTTAAATTTAATATATACTTGGAACAATCTTTTAAAGTAACTAAAAATGATTCATCAATGAATTTAAAAGAATTTGACCAATTAATCAGGTAATTTTTAAAACATTTAGCGAAGAAACTAAAATTTGTAGATATAATTTCATAATCTTCATTTAAATTTGATAATTTATCAATTTGTTTGGAAAAATTCTCATAATCTATACTTAAATCATTATTCTTTTTATTTAATTTTTGAAATATTTTATCCAATTTAATTAAATTCTCATACAACTTATTTAATTTATCATTTATTTCCAATATCTCTTTATTTGTTTCTTTCTTATGTTTGGAAGGTGTCAAGAAATTCATGACAGTCTCAGTAATTAATTCTTCATTAACAACTCTACTAATACTTGATGGTAATACACTTCCATTATTTTGTCCATTATTCATTTGACCATTTTCAATTTCATTAATATTAATTTTTAAATTTTTGGAAAATGTAATCCAATCATTTGAATCACTTAAGAATAAATGATAAATTGACAGTTTTGATAAATCTTTATGATTATTTAAAAATTTTATAAATCTTTTTAATGAATTTAATCTTTTATTAATAAATTCTTGTGAAAATGTATCTCCTGTAAGATACTTCAAATTATACTTTGATGGTAAGGAAGGTATTAAAACTGTTGGATAATCATTCATTAGACAATGATATAAATTACGGAAATCTCCATACCGTCTCCTAACTGATACTTTAATTTTCTTAGTAGTTTCACCATTTTCACCACCACCACTTTCATTACATAATTTAATAATTGATGGATATGTAGTTTCCGTAGTTAAAAGGTACGAAATAAAAGGTTTTGAAACTTGATCAACATCCCTCATTGGTTCAGATACTTCAACATTCAAAAGATATTCTTCTGTTACCGTATCACCCAAATTTTGACCTTCATGATTTTCCTCAACTCTTTCTAATTCTCCAACACCAGCAGCACTACCGCTACCAGCAGCACTATCACTTACCACAATTTCCACATTACCTTCACCATTCATTTGAGTGTCACTATTACCATCATCACCAACATTACCGTCATGACTATCAAACTCTTTATCGTCACGCTTACTCTCATTTTGAATCCCGCCATCACCATTCTCATTTAAACCATCGTTAAACTGATCAATCTCGGCAATTGCCTCACTGGTTCCTTCAGCGTGGTGATCTCTCAGGTCATTGGTGTTTGATTGACTCTCTCTGTCCCATTGGACTGATGTAAATTGATCCTCCATTTGATAAGGATTCGCAATCTCGCGCAGGGATCTTTTAAAGACAATTTTTGGACCTTGGGCTTCTGGACCAATTCGTGATAATTACTAACAAATTGATTACCTAACCAGTTAAATCCATTTAGAACAATAAATGCAAGGATAGAGTAATAGAGTGATAAAGGGATAGAGTCACTACCAAGACTATCGTCTTGGGTGGGTAAACAAACCATATATTACATACAACGTACTTTTAACCTATAAAATTAACCAAATACCAGAAGCCACTAAACTAACCCCAATAACAGCAGTTATAACACCTGCCCCCGCCAAATCTTTAGTACTCAATTTCAATGGCGAAGCATCAGTTTGCGTGGTACCGTACCCAGCTGCAGGATTACCAACTGATGAACCACCAGTTTCTGCAGTGTATGGAGGATCAACATCTAAAACTCTTAAATTTTGCATTACTTCCAATGCAGACATTTGTTCACCTAAACCATAGTATCCATCCCATGTAGTGTTGAACCAATTAAGACCACAAGTATGACCATCGTAACCTCCGGAACATGAACTTGCAGCAGCTAAAGCTGAAGTTCTTAAATAATTCATTATAACTGAAGAAGTTGATGGTGCCATTACAGCAGTTTGACCTAAAAATCTTGAGAAATAAGCTTTAAATGATCTTTGATCATTATTACAATTATTTGCAGGTTGACAAGCAGCTTCATACATAGTATCATTTTTGAAAAAAACTTGAGCAGCTTTTAAGAAATTTTCAGTTCTTTCTAACCAAACTGGATCTTCTGTATAATTATATAAATATGCACATCCTGACATCATTAAACCTTGGTTATAACTCCATAATAATTTTGTAATATTAGTACAATTACCATCAACAGTTGCACCATCATAAACTAACCACCATTCACCTTCAGTTAAAAATCCAGTACCATACATCCAATCAAATACTTTTTCACACCATACGACATAAGAATCATTTGCGGTGAATCTAGCTAATCTTGCACCAATATTGAATAAACAACCGTTGGAAACTGAATTTTTATAATCATAACCTGAATTCCATTGGAAAATTTGCCATCTTAAACCACCTCCACATTCTGCTGTATCCCATCTTGCAGACATAGTATTGAAAACCGCTTGTGCTAAAGTTAACCATGCTTTATTTGTATCAGTTGGATTTGTAAAATTTCTTTCAGCTGCTTCCATAACTGCTAACCCCCAAAATCCTTGATCATCATTACCTTCAGTAGTTGATTGATTTAATGGGATATAATTATCATCGTCACCAGTTTGATAAAGTAAAGCTTCCATGATGATATCAACATAACTATCATTTTCCATTAAATGTGTATAACTAATTAATGAACCCCAAGCTCCACCAGCTTCCCACCAATAATAAGGCCATGAAAACATCCCAACAACTCCTCCATATTTTTGACCTTCATAATAATCTAATAACCCTGTAGCAATTAATGCTGTGTTCTCTTGAAGGTTTGTTAAGTTATCTGGGTCTAAATATAATCCTGTAACTTTTAATATGAAAACTGATATTGTTAATAACCAAATCATTGTTGTTCCAAAAATAATTTTCACCGCGATCTAATTTAAGTTCTCTAAGCCATCTCAGACATCAAAAGACACCAAAAGACATCAAAAGATATCCTTTCATTACCAAGTTGTAGAGACAGAGTAGAGACAGAGTAGAGACAGAGTAGAGACAGAGTAGAGACAGAGTAGAGACAGAGTAGAGACAGAGTAGAGACAGAGTAGAGACAGGGAAAGAAAATTAATATACAATACCTAATTAAAAACAGGATCTAAAACATCAGGAATAGGATCATTTATGATATTCATATCTAATGAACCTGTTGACATTTCTAAATTTGAAGATTCAATAGTTTCAGTTATTGTTGAACCTAAAGTACCTGAAGTTGTAAGATCTGTTGAAATATCTTTTTCTGTACTTTCAATTTTTGTTATTTCCTCTTTTCCACTTTCTTTTCCATTTTCTTCTTCATTTTCTTCTTCATTTTCTTCTTCATTTTGTTTTACATTTCCATTTTCTAGTTTATTGTTATCTTCTTCATTTTTATCATTAAATTCATTTAAATAATGGAAATTATTTATAAATTCATCTTTATTAATATTTAATAAAAGATTTTTAAATTCATCAAATTTTGATAATTCTTCTAAAATTAATTTACTTGAATTTTCACTATAATCTAAATTTAAATTCTTTATTAATTCTAAAATTTTTTCAGTTAAATTTAATGGTAAAATATTAAAATAATTATGTTTATTATGATTATATTTTATTTTTAAAATATTATTTGATAAATTATAATCCATAAATAAATTTGAATGACAATTAATTTTATTATTTACTTCATCTTGACATTTATAATAAACTTTTATTGGATTAGTTAGTTTATAATCTTCAACATTTGATTGTGAATGAGATTGTGATTGTGAATGAGATTGTTGAGATGATAATTCTCTAATATTTGACAGAATTAAAACAAAATTATAATTAATTGATGCAATAATTGGTTCAATATAAATTTTACATAAATTATCTAAAATAATTTCTCTAAATTTAAATTCATTATCAAATGATTGAATTAAATTTAAATTATCAATAAAATTTTTATCAATTTCTTTAATAAATATAAAATTTTTAATATCTTTTTCATTATTATTTTTATTTAATTTTAATAAAAATTCATTATAATCTTCAAATACATTAAATAATTTAAAAGGATTTGAATAACAATCAATACATAATTTATAATTTATTGTTAATTCATCATTATCATTTAAATCTTTTTGACAAATATCACAATAAATTGGTAAATTTGATGAATTAATTGGTAAATTAGTTGATTGAATTGGTAAAGCCTTTTGAGCAACTAATTGATAATTTAAATTATAAGTTTGAGGAATTGAATTGGAATTTATATTATTTGAATTAATTGAGCCATTATTTATACCTATTGAACCATTTAAATTACCATTAATATTATTATTTGAATTATTTGAATTATATTGATTATTAATAATATTTGAGTTATTGTTGTTGTTGTTGTTGTTGTTGTTGTTGTTGTTATTGGATGAATTGGAAGTGCCATCATATTGGTATTGGTATTGATATTTCAGACCATTATAATTGCCATCATATTTACTATAACTATCAAAATCCAAATCTTCCTTTAAGAAGGAAGTATTTTGATTTTGTTGTTGAAATTGTCTCATTCCATAAATAACCGTTTCTTCAGCCAATGGTTTCCTCAGTTTCTTCTTCTGTCTTTCGATGATCCTACATTTGGCACAAGTTTTATATTGTCTAACTTCTGGTGGCTCATCATCCATTCTCTTTCTTTTACATCTTCTACATCTTCTAACTTCACTCATTGTTGTTGAGATTTTTGTTGTCGAATGCGCGGATTTTTTAAATCATCAACGGATTACGTCAGGAATTACGTAAGCGGGGTTTTAATTAGTTTTTATTACTTTTTATCACTATTTATCACTATTATTATACCAATAACTTGTAGAGTAATATAAAGAGTAATAAGGATAAGACTATAGGACTATATAAGAAGGTATATATCTATATATATATATATTGTAAGGATAATTCTACTTTTCACTATTTCGCAGTACTATTACTATTACTATTACTATTACTATGAATAAGAGTTAATATTAGTAATACATATTGTCACCATGATTAGTAATATCATAATGTAATAGTAGTAATGTAGTATGTTAATGTAAGTATACTCTAAGTATTAACAATATTAGTATTAACCAGTATTAACCAGTATTATTACTATTACTATTAATCTCATTATTCTCACTATTACTATTACTATTACTATTAATATTTGCATAGTTCTAATATCTATAATAGTCATAATGTTAACAGCAGTGATAGTATTAACTGTATTGAGACAACTAGATTACGAACAATGTTAGTACTATCAGAATTAACAGCACCAGTAATGTGACAAAATGTAACAATATCAATATCAATATCAATATTGATCCATTAAAGTCATTATAAAGTCATTAAAGTCATTAAGCCTAATAGGGGTAAAATCATAAGAAAACAACCAATTAACCAATTTTAAATCTTTAAAAAGGATATAAATCCCTTACCCTCCCATATGCTGTACCCATCTCCTCTCACCATCATCACCAAATACCGGGACCTTCCCATAATCTCTGTAAAATTCCCCAAAAGCCCTCTTTTTTGGTTCGTTTTAAATTCCATAAAAAGTGCAATGACCAGAAAAACCGAAAATTCTCAAATTCCAACGATAAGCAGTTCGTCAATCACAATCGTTATCAATAAGGAATTGAACAATTGTGACAGGATTTGAAAGCATTTGAAAGGCAAGAAGGGCTAAGTTAGAGGATGAGTAGAATTGTAAGATCCATTAAAAATGTTGCTAATGGTTATTCATCAGTTCAAGTATTAGTTAGAAAGGCAACTTCAAATGATGCAACAGGACCAACAACTTATGAAATGGAACAAATTAGTTCATATAGTTATCAATCACAAACAGATTTTTTAGAAATTATGGATATGTTAGATAGGAGATTGAATGATAAAGGTAAGAATTGGAGACATGTTGCTAAATCTTTAACAGTTTTAGATTATTTAGTTAGATTTGGTAGTGAAAAATGTGTTATGTGGGCAAAAGATAATATTTATATAATTAAAACTTTAAGAGAATTTGTTCATTTTGATGAATCAAATAATGATCAAGGTGCAATAATAAGAGTTAAAGCAAAAGAATTGGTTGCAATTTTAAGAGATGATGAAAGATTACAACATGAAAGAGATTTAGCAAGAAATAATCGTAGTAATGGTAGAAGAAGACGTGATAATAATAATGATTTTGATCATGATAATCAAAATGGTAGATTTAATACATCACAAGAAGGTGAACCATATGATGCAGAATTAGAAAAGGCATTAGAATTATCAAGAATTACAGCTCAACAAGAAAATCAAAATAGATTAGATGATAATGATGATGATGATTTAAAAGCTGCTTTAAAATTATCACAAGAGGAAGAAGATATGAGGAAATTAAAATCACAACAAAATGATAATTTATTAGATTTAGATGATCAACCTCAACAATATTATATGATGGATTATCAACAACAACAACAACCTCAACAATATTATATGACAGGTTATCAACAACCTCAACAATATCAATATCAACAATTGGATATGTTTGGTAATCCTATTCAAAATACAATGGTTACAGGTTACCAATATCAACAATATCAACAACCAATTCAACAACCTGCTTTCACAGGATTTAATTTCCAACAACCTCAACAAGAATTAACACCTTTAAAAACAGGTTCAAATAATCCATTTGCTATGTCTTCCAAACCTGAACCAACTCAAACTCAAACCCAACCAAGTTTGAATGATATGTCACAAAATTATTTTACTCAACCAACTCAACAACAACAACCAGTACCAGAGCCAAAACCATTAGCTCAACAAAACACCTCGTCTTCCAAATTCGGTAACCATTCACACCCAGAATTGAATAACTTACTCGCTCTGGGTACAGGTGTTGATACTTTTGGTAACACCGGTGACACCAGAGTTGCTCATCATTATACAAAATCAGCTTCAATGCTTACATCAAATTACACGGGTATTCAAACAACAGACAGGAAATTGGCCCCTGCAAGTACTGGGAACCCATTTTTGAACCCACAACCTACTTCACAACAACAATATGCACAACAACAACAACCTGCTTATACAGGTTACGGATTTGGTAATCTGAACCAAAAGGATGGACCAAGTTTGATTGATATTTAGAAATGTACGACAATTTTTTTTATATATCCTGAATCTCGTCTTTATTAACTACACTAATTACACTAAATACTCTTTAAATGGTTCAATTTCCATTTTAAAAATTGATCCAACACACCAATTCCAATCAATTATTATAAAATTTTCTTTCTCTAATTGTTTTATTAGTTTCCCATCCTTTTTATTATTTACAATAACTATAATTTCATCATTTTCATCATTTTCATCATCATCATCACTTTCTTTATTAACTAAATAAGAATCAGGTTTTGTCTTGATATTAATTGATTTTAAATCTGTTATTGTTATACCATGACTTTTCAAAATTTTACTCAACACTTCAAATCCACCATTTAAATTAGATGATAAATTCAATTTATAATTTTTGAAAATTGGTGATTGTTTAGTTAAAACATTTTCAATACCATTAAATCCACCAACTATACCTAATTCTTTATTTATTTCCTCAATTCCAATAATTTTCTCTAATGAATATTCATTTATATCTTTAATTAATCCTTTAGATCTATCAAGTAAAAAATTTGGATGTATAATCCATTTTACATGACTTAAACTAGTTAAAAACTTTTCAGTTCTTAAAATTTTGGGTGCAACTAACGTATTAATTCTTCTTAAATCATTCAGAATTTGAATACCTTGAATTTTTAATTTATTTATTGAATCTTTAGTTAATTCATCCCATCCAGTGACAATACATATGATTTTCTCTTGTGATAAAATTTCAACTTCCGGTGTAGGTGTAGGTGTACGTTCACGATTTGGTTTGGATCGTTTAGGATTAATATTTTCTTGATCTAATATTTCATCTGCGTTTACCGTTAAGGATTTCATATAATCATCCATTTTCTTATTCGATTTGATTTGTTGGAATTTGTTCAAGTCACTCATATCATCTTGAAGTTTTAAGGCTGCTTTGGAAGCTGCTCTTCTTTTAGTTCTACCTGTTGAAATTAAAATGGTACTTGGTTCAGACAGTGACATTTCTTGAGGTGTTGAAATAGGTTGTGGGGTCTTTTCTTCTTGTTGTTCTTCTTTTTCTTCTTCTTCTTTTTCTTCTTCTTCTTTTTCATTCATTTCTTCTTCTGTTTCAGATTCTTTTTCATGTTCAATTTCTGATTCCTTTTCTTCCCCTTTTTCAACTTGTTGTTCAGCTACCATTTCTTCTTCTTCTAGTTCTTCTTGTTCTTCTTCTTCCTTTGCCTCAATAGAACTCACAGGTACTTCACCATCAGAATCTAAAACTTCATCATCAACACTATCATCAACAATCCATTTCAAAGCATCTAAATTCAATTTAGTTATACCAACCAAACTTTCAATATGTTTAAAATTTTTATACTTTATATTATCAAATTTCATAATTTCCCAATTTTCAAAACTTTCTTCTAACCAAAGATGATTTAAAACTTTAATAATTGGTTCATCATCACCATCCAACCATTCCTTAGTGGCAGTATGATATTTTTTACCTTCAGCTTTCCCACAAATTAAAATATCATTATCTTTAGTTAATGTCTTGGTATAAGTTGCACCTAAAAGTGTAACAAGCCTAGATAAATAGTACCTTGCATCACCATCATAATTCAGTATAGAAATTTTCAAATTTCTAAAACTCAGTAATGGTGTAGGTGGTACTGGGAAATGAAGTAAATTTTCAGGTAATTTCCATCCAGGACCATGAATAATGATTGAATAAATCCATGATAAATTACCAACAATTTTGGAATTTAAACTTTTCAGAAATTCTGATCCTTGACGATATTTACCTATATAAATATCACTTTGATTATATTTAGTTAATATACCACCATTATTAATTATTAAAGTTGAAATACTTTCCTTTAAATGTTTCAGTAATTGATAATCATTTGAAATATAAATTTTTTGACCCTTTAAAGTCTCTGAATTATAAATCAGTGGTAAATCTTCATAATTATCAGTGAAAACTTGTGATGTTAAACCATTAGATTCAGATTCATTAGATTCAACAAGATATTTAGATTCATCTAATTTTTTCCCTAATTTTAAACAACTATCGATCCATAACGGTGTAACGATTTTAATATCAATCTCACTACTACTGGCTATAATAGCTTTATCATTATCAATCGCCATAGTGATAAGATGAGTAGTAGTTCTAGTCAATTCATCAAAATATTTCCCACCAAACGCTTTAACACCACCATAAATAATCTCTTTATCCACGATAGATATATCATCAGCAACGCAAACATAACAATCTTTCAAAAATAGCTTTTGGCAAGGGTTAAACGCGTTGGGGGATAAACATCTACCCTTTTCAAGACTCTTGGTGATCCAATCGGTGGTGGTGATGGGGACCATTCGATCTAACGCCATTTCATACAAGGGGAACCCGATCTCGTTGGAAATGATGTGGTTGATGCTGGCGAAAGTATCCTCATCTACAAACTCAGTCACGGTCCCACCGTGTGATTTCAAGTCTTCGGCGACGTGTGGGTCCTGGTCAAGTACCCAAAATTTGTAGCCTTCAAACATATTATGTACGCGTTTGTGAGAATTTGTGTTTCGTTTTTATCTATAAGTGTTAGAGGAAAGAACTGGAAAGCGACAAAATGCACTCAAAAGCACTATACGGTACTTCACCTAACTTTATCAGACGTTAAAAAGTAAGAGAAAAGTAAGAGATAATGAATGATTTTCGTTTATTAGTATGCCTCCTCCTATAACAATGAGTAAAAAAATATATATGCAAAAAAATGTAAATGTAATGAAAAGATGAAAAATGAATTGTAAAAAAATGAAAGTGAATTGTCTATCTATCTATCTTTATTCAAATATATTAGTCTTTTCAGCTATTATTTTTTTTGCCCAACTTCTACATAGGATACTTGCTTTCATAAATTTCTTTGTTGAATATTTTTTAAAAAATTCATCATGTTCAATTGGTTGAATTAAATATTGAATTAATAAATTTATACAATCTTTCATATCATCAACTTTATAACCTCCACTATAATGAATTAAATTACCATTCCAAACTGGTTTTTTACTCATTATTAATCTTGATATATACATTGATGAAGCTGCACATAATGATGGTAACATTCCAATAAATTTATAATCAATTATTGTAATTTCTAATAAATATTTACCTAAAGTTCTTGTTTGAACATCATAATTATCAGCTTTACTTATCCTTCTTAAAAAATTCATTGGATTTGGATAATTTAATTCAAAATTTAGTATTGTTAAAATATATTTTTCAGCTTGTAAAATTTCATCTTCACTATAACTACCATCTGTAAAATATGAATAATTTTTAACTGATGGACTGAAAACTTCTTCATATTTTGCTGCAATAAATAATGATCCAGTTGCTAATAATTGTAATTTATCAATTTGAACAATTTCTAATGACATAAATCTATCCATTATATTAATTGCTAAGAATAAAGTTTCAGGTAATAATCTAAATCTTAAATGCATTTCAACTAACCAATCAACTAATATACTTCTCATTTTGGGTTTTAAATGTCTTTGTTTAAAAATATATTGTGAATCTGGTAAAGTTTTTAATTCTAATTCATGTAAATATGGATAAATATCATTAACATATTCACTAACCATTAATGGATCATCAAAATCTTCAGCATCTAAATCTTCCCATTCATCATCTATTATCTTGGTTTTCTTTAAATTATCATTAATATATAATTTTTCAACTAAATTTGTTGATGATTCTGTTGCTTGTCTTTTTGTTGGCATCCTTGATGGAACCATTAATAATCCTCTCTTCTTATCCTTTTCCTTTTCTTCAATTTTATCTTTATTATCTTTATTTTCATTATTATTATCATTATTTTTATCATTATTAGTTTTATTATTATTATTGTTTATATTACTATTATTCCCATTACCAAGTCTATTAATTGTACTCAGACTACCAGCAACAGCAACACCAGAAACATTAGTAGTTGATGTGGTAGTGGTAGCAACCGTTGTACCAACACCAGGTCTACTAATCCCATATTGTCTCGATATATCACCCAAATAACTTCTTGTTTCTTTCTTCTTCTCTAATTTCCCAGCACCAACTTTGAATTGATTTTCATCATTAGCAACTTGAACCATCTCTTTTGAAATACCTACTTATCACTCTTTAAATCTCGATTATAACAATCTATACTTTTATAAATTCAATAACTTTATCCCTTGTCCTAATACAAAAGAAGAATGCCCTATTTCCACGAAACCAAAAACAAAAAAAGTTCTACCGGAAAATACAGACGCTTCTAAACACTGACTAACTGAAATTCTACGATGTGTGTAAAATGATGTGTCACTCTGCCTTAATCAACTATCCCTGAACCACTGATCTGTTGATTTAACAATTTAAAGGAAAAGTTTTGATGGACGATTGTGTTGTTTTTACTCGCTTTTGGGAAAAACATCGCGTTTGCACTTTTTTAGGAATTGTTGTAAACAAACACAAAAATTTCATAAAGACCCTGAAACTTTATATTTGTTTGATCCTTTCATTGTATTAGAATGAAATAGACATGTAGTACTACTTATTCTCTACTTGTCAGTGAAATTTTGAAAGTTTCAAGAGATTTTTTAGAGATTTTACACTAGGTAGTTATTTATTCTTAGATACTTAAAGACTCCATTTATACTCTCCCATTAAATCCATTGTATGGTTCTCATTCGACTCTGAACTCGAGCATCTTGTACATGTACGTCTTGCGTTGTTGGTGGTGGTAGCTGTGGTGGTGCCATGTTTATATGTTGGTTTTTTGCCTCCTTCCTTTTCTGGTTCGGGTTCGCTTACAATTGGTTTATGAGATGCATGCTCACAACAAAGGTAACATTGAAAGATCACGTCTTGTTTATCTGGAGTTTGTGAGTTCTTGGATGTAGGTTGGGTACCTGGGGTTGATATATGTGATTCTTGGACTGGTTGGGTTTGTGGGATTGAAGGGATCGGTTGTGAAGGTGGAACTTGATATTGATATACTTGTGATGGTTGTGTTTCAAATGGAATTCCAGATGGTGCAGCAGGTGCAGCAGGTGGAACAGGATTAGTATACACTGGATATACTGGCTGTTGTGGTTGTGGTACAGGTTGAGGAGCTTGTTGTTGTTGTTGTTGTTGTTGTTGTTGATGATGTTGATGATGATGCGGCTGAGATAAAACATTTAATAACTTTTCATACAATTCACTTTCATATCCGTCATCTTCTTTATCCTTCAGTATACTAACACCAACTTGATTATCAAAATCACTTGTATTTACCCTTTTCTTCTCCTTATTCAAAATACCAGCCATATCATTATACATCTTAACTAAATTTTCAATTCTTTTCTTTTTACCATCATTTCTAGGTACTTCATTCTTAACCCCTATATCTTCAACTTTCTTACCTCTTTTACCTTGTTCATATAAATTCTTATACTTTTTTAATTTACTCCTTAATAAATCATTCTCCCTTTTAGTTTCATCCAAATCACTTAAACTTTTCATATAATCTTCACTAGAGGATTTTAAATCTTTACTAAGAATCTCATTACTTGTTTCTAAACTCTTAATCTTATCAGTCAACTTATTAAATTGTCTCGATTCATCACTTGAAACACCCTGTTTCTTTCTTAACGTATCATTCTCCATACTTAAAATCTCAATTCGTTCAAGTAATTTCTCAAGTATAGAAGCTTGATAATCATTTGGTACTTCTGAAATCATCTTATGTGTCTCCCTAACCAATAACTCGGTCCCATCGCCATCTAAATCTTGAAACATCGATTTCATTGGTGTGAAATTTGTGCTTTTCAATGGTGAGGTCCTTAGTGGTGTTTTAAATTTTTTGGGACTCTTAAATGATGGTGATTTAAATGGAGAGATGTTCTCTTTGAATATTGAATCATCTGAATACAACGAGATATCGTACTTATCTATAATCTCTTGTGTGTCATCCATCTCGTCTATCTTCTCCTACAGTATTAAAAAATTCCACTTTGTGAAGTCTGTTTACAAAACGCGTTTTTAATGAGATTTCTGATCCTCAATTTCTTACATTATATACAACCTATATATTCCTACTCCTCAACTTCGATATGAACTAAATACTTGATGCTTTTCGCCACAGCCATCACATGCCATGGCACCAATCCACCACCAACACCCATGATTTCACCTAATGTACATAATTTCTTGTAATGGTTCAATATCAATTTCATCAAACTATTCACATTCCAAAAATTCGAACAACTAAGTAAATTGACCTCATAAATCTCATACGACCATTGAGCTTTCTTCATCAACATCCCAACTTTCATTCCAACCCTAGTAGGACAATTGAATGATGGAACGGCAGTTTGTGGGATAACTGAAACTATTGATGTGGAATTTTGAAGTATAACATCTTTATTTATCTCTTTAGGATCAGGTGATAAGAATGAGTATGGTGAAAATGGACTGAATGAAGTACCTGGTCCTGACCCAACACCTATTTGAGTGTTATGTGTTCCAGGACCGGTTGAAGCAGATGTAATACCTGTAGAACCATTCGACACATGGTTAATAGCACCACTATTCTGTGTAACACCCGTATTACTACTATTAGTGTTATTACTAGCATTCGTAGTGTTGCTATTAATATTAGAATTATCAAGAACATCTAAACCAACTTCATTCATTCCATCTGGTATATTAAAATTCTTTATTTCAGTAAATGGAGATCTGGATTTATCACTAACGGATAAAACAATTAAACTAACATCTTTAAATTTAATACTTAATCTTTTCCAATTAACTAATTCATCATCAGGAATCACGCTATTCAATCTCGTTAAAATTAAGAATTTTTTACCACCTAAACCATTAGTTCTTGAAATAATTTCTTCATTCAAGATTTTAAATAGTTCAATTGATATATCAAACACTTCATCACTTATACTTTTCAAATCTTTTAACCTCCAAGACTTAGTTCTCGTTACTAAACCAGTTGGATCCGACCATGCAGCACTAAACCATTGTTTATCGATTGATCTCTCATACGCCAAATGTAAGAAAGCATCATCAGCGGAATAATCATCATTATCATTCTTAGGTGCAAATTTAAATGTAACTTTCGATAATGGGTCTTTAACAATTGTTGAATATAATTTATTCGGAGGACATAAATTGTATAAATTAAGACTAAGTTGTGAAAGGAAATTATTCGATAAATATTTTAACCTACCATGATTGAAAATTGCATTCGATGGTAAAATCTTAGTGAAAAATGATTTACATCTAAATTTCCTGGATATTCTACTTAATTCAAGAATTGAATTCATCTTAGGGTTGAAATTTATGAATAATAATAAAACTGGTTCATCGAAATTAATTGAAATTTGTGAAATTTTGGAACTGATTTTCTTGAAAACTTGTCTCTTGTCATCATCATTAATAATGATTTCATCAAGTTTAGTAATTTCACCTAAATTACATTCATGATAATTATAAATCAATGAATCTAAAAATTCACTTGGTTTTTCACTAATTAACAATACTTTGAAATTTTTCTTCACTTGAGGTTCAAAATTAAGGTAATTCCAAAACTTAATCGATGTTGAATTCAAATTAACTTCTTGGTTTGCCTTGTGGACTTTAATCTTGGTTTCATTCAAGGTTTTAATATTATTACTAACATCTATAGCTTTACTATCATCAATGTCACGAATGATTTCCATATACTTATCGAATTCATCTAAATTATCAAAAGTATTCCATTCAACAATATCTAATTTCTTTAATTTGGATTTCGGATAAATTTCATCACTTGTAAGATCATCAAGGAAACTAAATTGACTATCATCTTCAACTTGTGATCTATCGATTAGAAACTCATCTAATTTAACTTTATACCCACTGAATTGTTTCGCTATAATATCTTCAATACTTTCATCTCCATTAACATCAACATTAAACCCACTAACAACATCATCAACTTCGACACTCCCATCACCAGGGCTTTCTTGATCATCATTTGAGTCTTCAGGTAAACTGGAAACAACATTGAAATCATTGAGTCCTAAATCAAACACTAAATTTTCTACAAGACATTGCAAGAAATCCAAATCTTTAACAACCATTTCATTCTTCTTAAATAATTCATCATCTTCTTCTTCCATTTCAAAATCACTGGCTGATGCAAGGACCTTAACTGCTCCAGGTATGTTATTTAATAAAAATTCTTCAGGGATCGTGGACACATTCACACCTCTTAAGATTAACGGTAAGCAGTTCGATGATTCTTCACTATTTATTGAATTGGGGATATTCGTTGACGATCCTGCCGTAGCAATGCCACCAGCGACACCACCGCCACCACTAGAACTACCATTACCACTTGGTCCAACGTTAGCACCAATACCACCACCAGCCGAAAGACCAGCACCCATCATACCTAACCCTATACCAATACTGGACCCTGGCGTGGCCCCAATCATTGGCGTAGCACCGATCATAGGCGTGGCCCCAAGACCAGCAGACATGTTTAAACCATGTGACAGAATGATGTTCCCGCCAGTTACACCGCTTAAACCTGGTGTGAAACTTGGAGTCATCATAGGCATCAGTGTTCCACCTTTGGTTTTGAAATCGTCGGTATCCATGGGACTGAATTTCAATCTGTCTGGTGAAAATGGGGATTCGAATTTCGATAAACTAGTGAGTTTATTCGACATGAATATATTCGGTGAAGGAAACTGTGATTGTGGTATTATCTCGTCTTTATCTTCTTGATTGTTAGCCAGGAATGTAGCAGGGACTTGAATAGTTTGAGGCAAGACCTGACTATTGCCGTACCCAGGTTGAGTGTGTTGGAAAAGTAACTCATTTAATTTCAAAGGAGACAGTAAATCCCCATTATCATCTTCATCACTTTCACCTGATTCTGACCCTGACCCACCTGAACCTCCAGAACCTCCAGACCCGCCAGATCCTGAATCTACACCGGATCCAAGTGCTGATCCAGTCGCACTTATATCTCTTCTAACTTCAATACCACTGACACTCGTAGCTCTTAATCTTTGAGTACCAATATCTTTTTTACCAACGTAAAATTTCCCACCTTTACCATACTTGTTATCGACATTCGATTTAATTAACGGATTAAAAACAATTGGTGAAAATGATGATTTATCTTTATCCACTGTGAATGGGGTTGGGATTATAGGTAATGGAGCACCAGGATCATCGTAAAGTGAAGTATCAGGTTCAATCATTTGGTCTCTCGGTATATCGAAAATATCCATTTGATTACTGGTGGTGGTGGTGGTGGTATCCATTGGTTGGAACATATTGAATAAATCTGAATCTGCAACGTTGTGTACGTCAGCCATTGGATTTGATACATCTCCTGTGATTGATACTGATCCTGTTATTGATGTTGATATTGGATCATTTAAATGATCATTTGTAGGATCAGATTCATCATTTACTTGATTTGATTCTAGATCTAGTTCATCGGAATCACTATCATCACCGAATAAATCATCTTCATCATCTTGATCTTGATCCATGTCTTGGTCTATATCTTGATCCATACCTTGATCCATACCTTGATTTTGAACTTGATCTTGTTCGATATTTTGTTGAATTTGTTCATCTATACTTAAAGGTAAATTATTTTCCAATCTATCATCTATGATATTATCTAAATCAATTTGATCCTTTAATTCAAACTCAGGTACTTCGAAAAACTTATCAAAGTCAAATTTCTCTTCTGTTGGTTCTAATAAATTCTGCAGATTAATATTTATCTTAAAATTCATAAATTGATCTATTAAATCTTCTGATTCTAAATCATCAGTATCTTGTTGTAATCCAGGAGTTTTCAATAATTCTAATTCTGGTTCTGGTTCATATTTACCGAATTGTAAAACACATAAATCCCATGGCCATAAGATATACTTCTTATTATCTACATTATGAATAAATTTCAGAATTTTGGAAGTTTGATTATTTAAATGTTGTAAATTTGGGATTAATTTAACCCAAAGTCCCAGACTTTTAGTTAAATCAATACCAGTTGCTATTTTGATTGAATGATTTATATTTTCAACATTCTGTGAAGGAGTTCTAGTAAAACTATTTAAAATTTTCAAACTATCAAATAAATGACATCTTATACCTGATGGAACTAAATAAATTACAAAATTTGAATTTAATTCTTGATAATTTTGTAATTTTTCATTTATTTTTAAGATTGATGAATTGTATAATATTAATTTCTTCTCTGGAATTGCTGATAGTAAAATATCACCATTATTTAAAATTATTGAATCTAAATAAATTAAATTATTTATTGTGTCATATCTATTATGTATAAGATAATTACCAAAAATTCGAATCTTATCATTACACAAGTTATAAATAATGCATTTCTTGATGGCCTTTAGTATACTAACACTTAAAAAAGTCTCTAATTCTCTTGTTTCTCTTTCCTTTTCTTTATCCCTTTCATTACCTGAATTATTTGCATTATTATTAGTTGAATTGGCGGCAGAATTGTTTGAATTCCCATTAGCTGGTTTTGGGTTCGTTATTGAATCAATTCCAATACTCCCATTTGTTTTCAATATCAATGGCCATTCATCTAATAATCCTTCATTAATATTATTAACTAATTTGAAATAATAAAGACATTTATTATAGTAAGTTAATAAAATTTTTGGATATTTGTAACGAATTGTCAATTCTAATTCTAATAAAGATTGGTCATCGTCATGTTGGTAGACCCAATAATGTATAGTATTTATATGACCTATTTTATAATAATGAGTGTTTATTAGTGAAGGAGTTATTTCCATTCTTTTATATGTGATATCAGATCTATGAGAATTTCTCAATTTCCTGAGAGGTCCCAAATGATAAAGAAATGATCAACAGTTTTTAAGTGTCTTTCTTTTGAGAGAATTGTGTCTATAAAGGGTGTATATGGTTATCAAGTGGATCAAGAGATTATAATTAGTGAAAAAATGGAGAAATTTGGATGTAAATTGGATGTAAATTGGTGATTTTAAGGGAGATGTTTACAAACATATTAAATTATTAATGATTTAACTGATTTGAAAGGGAATTAAAGGGATAAAATGGTAGAATACTAATTTTCAAGTAAATAAAAGTAGACAGATAGAAAGAAATAGTATCTTAGAATGGATTTACAGGTGATATGCTGAAATTACTTAAATTGACTGTAAATATTGGAAAACAACTCAAAACTCTTCAATCTTTCTCTTAAACATTCTCAGCACCCTTGTATACTTGTGTACCACCATTAAACCCCCTAAACATCTCTTGAACCCTCCCCAAATCTGCTGACATTCCCTGTCCCATTTCAATTATCACCAAATCTGACACCTCAAAATTCAAACTTTCTCGCATCAAGCATGAGTGAAGTTCGTATGTAAAACATAAACATTCTAAATATAATCCCGCCAATTACTTATAAAAACAATTTACTAACCCATATATAGCAGTGTTAAGAGCATCTGATATCTCAGATGAAATTCAAACCAAAATATTTGAATTATCACAAGATGCAAAGATAAACTATAAAATTGAAAAAGATATTGCTACTTATTTGAAAAAAGAATTAGATCAATTATATGGGCCAACTTGGCATGTAATAGTTGGTGAAAGTTTTGGGAGTTATGTGACACATGACCAAGGTTACTTTTCATATTTTTATATTGGAGAATTGGCATTTTTAATATTTAAAAGTGGATAAAATAATAAGTAAAGGTAAATAGAGATAAATAAAAGATAAATAAAAAGAAGTAGTAATATATACTATCTATTCACTATAAAAAATTAAACTTAGTTTGATAATTTTTCAGTTTGACCACCGAATAAAGTGAAAACTGGAGAACTTAATTTATCTCTACCTTTTAAGAAATCTAATTCCATAACAAAACAATATTCAACAACTTCAGCTTCTGATTTCTTGATTAATTCACCAGCAGCGAAAGCACTACCACCAGTTGCTAAAATATCATCAACGATTAAGATTTTAGAACCTTTAGGGATAACACCTTGTTGAATTTCAAATTTATCACTACCATATTCCTTTTGGAATTCAACTTGGAAAGTTGGGCCAGGTAATTTACCTGGTTTACGGACAGGAATGAATCCAGCACCGATTTGTAAAGCTAAAGTTGGACCGAAAAGGAAACCTCTACTTTCTAAACCAACTACATAATCAATTTTAGTATCTCCAATATGTAATTTAAAAGCGTCGATTAAATTTTGGAAGACTTTAGCGTCAGCGAAGATTGGGAGGAAATCTTCAAAAAGGATCCCTTCGGATGGGAAATTTGGGAATTGTTTTAAATGAGTTTTTAACTCTGTTGCTAATTCTTGTAATGACATTTGTGGTCCACGAGATGAGATTTTTGCGCATAGCGTATATAAATTTACACTAAAAAAACTAAAAAACTAAAAAAATGAATAGAACCACAGTATCCAACTGTCTAACCAGCTACCTAGTTAGATGGAAAAGTATTGGGACCAGTCACCTAACTTACATATTGAGAATAATCAGTGAAACGTCCTTGACTTGTAAACAAATCAGTTTCAATATCATTGATATATTTTTCATCAACTGTACAAATAAACTTATTATCTTGGAAAGTTCTAACTTGAACTCTGTGCATCGTACCGAATTCCATTGGTTTATACTTCCCATTCACACCTTTCCAAACTCTATCTTTAACATTATATAATTCATATGGTTCAAAAACGTATAATCCACCAACTTTACCACTTTTAACACTACATGAGGCCTGAACTGATAAACTAACACCTGAAAAAATTTCTAAAGTATATGCTCTACTTAAACTGAAGAAAGTTAAAAATGCAGTAGAATATGAAGGACCAGCTATACTAAAAGTAATACCTAAATCAGTATTTCTACTTAATTTAATAGTACCATCAGAATTACCTTTATCCATTGAAATATAACCAACTGGTGGACCAATAAATTTTCTTTCATACTGGAATTGGAATTCAATCCAATCATCTGATCTTTGACCTCTGATTTTCTCTTCATCTAAATTTTCTCTGCCATCAAGAACTGATTTATGAACAAAATAATGATTTGGTTCTAAGACATAAACATTACCAATTTTATCAAAATCAACTTCATCAATTGATCCAACATTAATTTTGGGGACAGTCTTTTCTATGACATTTGATCTACGGGCATTACCTGTACCTTTAACCGTTTCATAACCAAGTGCTGAAGAAGCACATAAAAATGTAGTTAATAAATTTAAAAATTTCATAAATATTGTATAAAGAAAAAAATTATAAAGGACTGGATGGTGTCTTTATATAGTTTTTAATGCAATTATCTATTCTGATACTTTGAAATTCTATTCCAATATTCTTGCCATTTTATATATTATTATTACAATATGTTCTTCTTGCATTACATTGTACTAAGAGTTCAAAAACCAGTAGGAGTTGACATATAAAAAGCAGTTTCTGCAATTTTGCAACCATTTGAATTTTTTTCATTTTCAACTTTTTTTGACACTCTAAACTCAGCATACAATATATTACACCATTAATATCATACTTAACACATAAATTTAACTATAAAACTTCTAATAAATAAAAATAAAATATATCTTCCTCTTTGTATGGGTGTACCGAACTGGAGAAAGGTGATGAGACGACCCTCAGATTTTTCAACGAAAAATAACCAACATTAAGACCTAATTTATAATGTCTGAATCAATCAAAGATGAAAGGGATTTCAGTGGAGATCAATCATTCGATGATGATTTCAATGCTGGGGATAAACGTCCTGCTGATAGCCAGGACGCTGGGCTGGATGATGAAAGAAATTTAAAAGGCGGTAATGAAGGTGGAGATCAAGAAGAACAAGACGAAGAAGAAGAAGAAGAAGAGGAAGAGGAGGAGGAGGAGGAGGAAGAAGAAGATGCTGGAAGAAGAAAAAGAAGAAGAAGAAACCAGTTCTTGGATATCGAAGCTGAAGTTGATGAAGAAGAAGATGAAGAAGACGAAGAAGATAATGAAGAAGCTGAACTTTTGAGAGAACAATTCATTTCTGATGATCACCGTGAAGATGTCCAAGAAGCAGCAGGAGACAGTGACGACAGACTCCACAGACAATACGACCGTCGTCGTCAAGAAGAAGAAGACCAAGATGCCGAGAAGTTGGCCGAGACTTTGAAACAAAGGTATCGTCGTACACATGGAGTCTATAGAGGTGATACCACTACAAGTGGTACTGTATCCCAAAAATTATTGATGCCATCTATCAATGATCCGGCAATCTATGCAATCAGATGTTCACCAGGTCGTGAAAAAGATTTAGTACGTAAATTATATGAGAAGAAACGTACACTTGCTAAACTGAGTCGTCCACTTGAAATTTTAAGTGTTTTCCAAAGAGATTCATTTAAAGGTTATATATATATTGAAGCTAAGAAACCTGAAGCTATTGAAACTGCTTTAAGTGGGATGGTTAATGTTTATTCTAAACAAAAATTGCTTGTTCCAGTTAAAGAATATCCAGATTTATTAAAACAAGTTAAATCTTCTGATGTTGAATTAGTTCCTGGGATTTATGTTAGATTAAGTCGTGGGAAATATAAGGGTGATTTAGCAGTGGTTGATAATTTATCTGAGAATGGGTTAGATGTTAGATGTAAAGTTGTACCAAGATTAGATTATGGTAAAAATGATGAATTTGATAAAGAAGGTAAACGTATAAAATCTAAGATTAGACCATTACCTAAATTATTTTCAGAATATGAAGCAAGAGCTCATGATAATGATAATTTACAGACTGGACGTGGTGCAAATGCATACATTTATAAAGGTGATGAATATGAGAATGGGTTCCTTTACAAAGATTTCAAAGTTCAATACATCCAAACATCCAATGTTCATCCAACTTTAGAAGAATTAGATAGATTCCAAACCAACAATGAAGATGAAGGGTTTGACTTGTCAGTCATTGCATCATCTTTAAAAACTAAGAAATTAGGTAGTCTGGCATTTCAACCAGGTGATAAAGTTGAAATTAGAAGAGGTGAACAAGCTAAAACTATTGGTAAAGTTGTTACATCATCATTAAATGAAGTTACTATAACCATTACTGATAGTGGAGATCCAGATTTTGTAAATACTCAATTAACTGTCCCAATGGCTGATTTAAGGAAAGTTTTCCAACCAGGTGATCATGTTAAAGTCACTGAAGGTAAACATGCAGAAGAAACAGGGTTAGTTATAAAATTAGAAAATGATTCTGTTATTTTATTAAGTGATCAATCTAAGGAAGATGTTAAAGTGTTTGCTAATTATTTAATTAAAGCAACTGATACATCAACTAATATGACAAATAGTCAAAATGATTATGATGTTAAAGATTTAGTTGAATTAAATGCTTCAAATGTTGGGGTTATAGTTAAAACTGATAAAGATTTATTCTCAGTTATGACAACTGATGGTAGAATTATTCAAGTTAAACCATCTGGGATTTCATCAAAATTAAGATTAAGAGGATATGAGCAAGTTGCCACTGATAAGTCTGGTTCTACAATTAAAATCGGTGATACCGTTAAAGAAGTTAGAGGTGACAAAAATAGAGAAGGGAATATCTTACACATTTACAAGACCACTTTATTCATTGTTTCCCATGATATTATTGAGAATTTAGGTATTTTCACCACTAATTGTATGAATGTAAGTACTATAACCACCAAAGATTCAATAATTTCCAAGAACTTGGGTCCAGATTTAACTAAGATGAACCCATCATTATTCAAAACCCCAATGATGCAAGGTTTGAAAACCCGAGTTGGAGGTAGAGACAAATTAGTTTACAAAGACGTTGTCGTCACTGGAGGAAACCATAAGGGTCTTAAGGGTAAAGTCACCGATGCTGACGACTCATACGCTCGTATCGAACTACATACCAAATCCAAGAAGATCAAAGTCCTCAAGAACCAATTGAGCGTTTTAGTTCGTGGTGAAACCATCCCATACCTCAGATTCATCGGTGCTCCAGAAGATATACCAATGCAATCATCACAACCACCTTCAAGTTCCAATGCTTTTGGATCAAGACCTGTTTCCGCTGGATCCTCATCATCGTGGGGTAACGATGGCTCAAATACTGCTTATGGTTCAGGAACTGCGTACGGCTCGGGGACCGCATACGGGGGCAGAACCGCGTACGGCAGCGGGTCGGCATGGGGTAACAAGACAGCTTATGGGAACGCATCTACTTGGGGTGGTAAAACTCCACAACAAGGTGGATCATCAGCATGGGGGTCAAATAATAGTGGTAATAATAATAATGGAGGAAACGCATCGACTTGGGGAGGTGGCGGTGGTTCAGCCTGGGGGAATAATTCAAGTTGGAAGAAAGATCAAAGGAAGGGGAACGGTAGTGCTTGGGGTGGAAGTAGTTCATGGAAGAGTGGAGGTGGTAGTACTTGGGGCTCCAATTAGTTGGATTGGACCCCTTGTTGGAACATGTATAATCAAAAAAATAATCTAATTTCGGATCACCTCTTTTGTAGCCTATTTCGTCTATTTCTCCATTTTTAACTGGACTTACCCAGGTATACCTCAATATACAATATGAACCTGGTATTATGGGTAAAGTTTAGCTCATGGTATGGGTGGTGGTGCCGCCGGTAGCAAGTTCATGGACTATCCTATTGGGAGCTACTCAAGATCTACGATATCAACGTGATCGGGGTAGCTAAGACTTATAAAGCTGGTTCACCACACTTATTCAAGAAAGATAATGAAATCACTAAGAAATTCATGAATATTGGGTCACTCGCGGGTAGTAATGGTGCATTCATGATAGGTGCTAATGCATATGGTGCATCCAAAGCAGCTGTTAATCATTTATGGATCCAGATCGCTGAAGAGAATACCGAAGATGAGAGAGTTAGTTAGTAAATCTGTTACTGTAGTTTTAAATCCTGGTGTATATTTACTGGAAGGTGTAATTTTAACCAAAGTTCATGAAAAGTTTGTGTGAATCATTCTTTACACATCAGGAAGCTGCTGCAAATATTTTAAAAGTTGTTCAAGATACAAAACTTGAAAATTCAGGTAAATTCACTAGTGAAAATGGTGAAATCTTAACATTCTAGAAATATATATATATACTTAACTATATACTAAAGTATACAAACTACTCTATTTCTGACATCCAGGACAATTATGCAAAACTTCATGAACGAAAACATCACAATCAATACAAAAATCATTCCTACATTCTCCACATTTATACCGTGAACTACCCAAGCCATCCTCAAACTTCAACAAACACCCAAAACACCACCCTGAATCATAATTCCCAGACTCATTCACTGGGACTTCCTTGAATTCACCCAATGGCACCAAATGGTGGTACGATCTCGCTAGATGTGTCGATAAAATAAGCATTAGTCCACACACGGGGCAGACAGTAGGCAATGAACACACTTTACTGAAACATTGAGGGCACTTGAACCCTTCTCGGTGTGTGGTCGATAATGGTTGTTGGATCTCTACTACGTTTTTAGCATCGTCTGACCCCTTTGTAGGGTGACATGCACAGAAATCTAAAGTTTCAAGGTTTGATGATGTCTTGGGGTGTATTTTCGTTGGAAATCCCATTTTAATTAATGGTACTTTCTCGTCAGTTTCTGATTGTTCTGATGTATTTGATGTAGTGGATTGAATTAATGTATTTTCAGTTCTTGTAATAGGTAAAGGCATTACACAATCCATTAACAATTCTTTAAAATGGACTTCATTCATAATAACCCCATAATTTCTCCCGACAGACTTCGAATGGTTCGTCTTCGTCACAATTTCTTGACAAATAGCCACTTGAGCAGATAATCCAATGACTTTAACTCTTATTTTCTCTCTAACCAATGAATCGATAGTTTTATGAATATCACCAGGATCAGAAGTAAACAATGCTCCGAAAATCACCAAAATCTCCTTCAGGTTCTTATTATCATTGACATTATTCCCGAAATTATACTTCAACAACGACCTTGAAAGTTCCAATGCATTCTGTAACGATGGATCCCCCTTTGGTTCAAACCGATTATGTTGACGAGCCCTCAACCCTCTGATCTTATCAATATGGTACTGCGGCGACCCATTGACCTCACTCACCACATGACTGATCCCATTTCTCATCAACACTACACCCACTTGAGAAATCGGGTTCTGATCAAAGAACTCAACGATGAAATCTTGCAAGTACCCCAACATCAAGCTGAACCGCGTAGGTCTCAAGTCTTTCTCACCCATCACCAGTGACCCATCTATCACCACCACCAACGTCCTGATGATCCCCCTCTGGTACGGTGATCCAGAATGTTTCATGATTTTCTTCTTACGGGCTTCGATCATCCCCTGGATGATCGCTTCCAATGATCTGGAATCGTCATCCTTTACGATATCCCACGTACGTTGGTACTCGTCCTCCCAGGAATAACCTTGTGCCTCCTGACTTGCACGCTTCTTGGGCTTCGCGACCTGTTTGGGCCGGGATGATGGCTCAACGTATTCTTCATCTGACGTATCCATCGCTATCGCGCGAAAGGTTTCAAAATTATCACCATCCATTTAAGTACTTACTATTTACACTATTTACACTATTTATATGGAGTGAAAGAGTTCAATCTGTATCAATTCGACGTTTCTTGGAGTTGATGAGACGAACATGTCGGGTGAAATCAGGTTGGCCATCAACGATATCGTAGAAGTACTCATAAAATTCCATATCTACATCAAACCCACATTCTCGCAAGTCTTCCATTCCAACAACGTCTTTTAAAGTATACCCACCTTGGAATGGGCTCACCTCCCCCTCTAAACCACCATAAAACTCCATCTCTTCCTTAGTGTACTGTGAAAAATCAATGTTGTCAGGGTACGGCTTGACCAAATCCTTATTGCGTTTCACTTGAGGAACAGGAGCAGTTTCATTCTCTTGTAGGTAAAAATTCCGAAGCAATTGAATACTCTCACATCTCAACACACCACCATATGAGGAATAGTTACCTTCGCCATCACTAATTTTGTCACTATTAACTTTCAAAACTGTCCCATTACCTCCAAACCTATCATTTGCACATCCATAAACCACTTTCCCGATCCCTAACTGTTTCAACGCCGATGCACACATGATACATGGCTCAACCGTCACATACAACGTCATACAACCAAACTTCTCCCTTACCCTCTCTGGAGTCCGTTCATTCAAGGGGATACTTTCAAGTATAGGATCAATAGCTATAAACTCTGCGTGCTTCGTCCCATTCAAACTATCGTTCGTAAGATTCGACCCGGTACTGACCACCGCTCCATCCTCCACTATCACACATGCAACGGGCGTCTCGTTGCTCTTGAGCGCGAGGTACGCAACGTATAACGCTACGCCCATGAACTTGAAATGAGTAGGTAGTTGAGTATCCATTGTAGAAATTGCGGAAACATAAAAATGAATATGTGGGAAGATTAACAATAAAATAAAGAGATAAAATATAAAGAAATGAAGATAGGAATAAAATGAAAAGTAAGATGTAAAGACGATAATTAGTGGAAAGAAAAGGAGAAACAGGTAGAAAGGATGAGACAATAAAAAGGAAAAGTAAAATAGAGAAAAGAAGTATAAAGAACAAAATCCTATAGTATCAAGTCTTAATTAAAGAATAACAACCGGTATAATATGGTAAACATAACTTTAAGTAGTCAATCATTACTTAATTTGGGTTGTGAGAAAGAGACCATCTTCAAAGACCAATTATCTGAAGCTTATGATTGAACTTATTGGTAATAATCCGAAGAATTATCTTACTATTTAAAGTTCCTTTCATTATTAATAATCTTATTGCAGGAAAACAGGATCAGAAGTTAAAATATATCTAATATATATACAATATACAATATTAGATACTGAATAAATCTATAAACTTTCAAACATAATTTTTAAATCATTAAAATCAATATGATCATTCCAGCCAACTTCTATATTTGTACTAACTCCAAAATCAATGATATATACTTTGTCATTTTCAGAATCATATAATATATTTGATTCTTTAATGTCGTTGTGTGTAATTCCAGCCTTATGAATAACACGAATTTGTTCAACCAACATATCATATATTCTTCCTTCTCTTGGTAATTTAGTACTATTAATGTGTCTGGAAAAAATAACATTCCCTTTAACCACTGGAATAATTGATGGAGCTACAGATTGATGTCTTAACTTACCATACACTTGTTGGATATATAAATTGTTAAATCCAGGGAAATTATATAATTTTTTAGAAGCCTTCAATTCTCTATTATAATTATCTTGAACATCTTTAAAACCAAAATCTTTACGATAATAACTTGGATATTTAAGATCAAATATTTTAGCAACAATTAATTCTTCATCATTAATATTTTCTTTAATCATTGGTTTTACTAATTTACAAGGTATTCTTATAACATGAGAATTACCAATACCAGTATGTTGTATGACATATAATTCTTTGTCAAATGGAGTCAATACAATTGATTTCGATTTGGATCTACTTCCACTGTGATTACTGATTGAACTATTTGCAGTTTGCGTGTTAGAGAAGTCGCTCACTGAAGTACTATCAGACCCAAAATCACTACCTTTATCAACATTAGGGTCAAACTCACCGTCAAATTCTCTTGAATCGACATTTTGATTTGAGGTTTTATATTTGTGATTTCCAGAACCACTGTGGCTAGCACCATGACCAGCACTATGACTAGCATTACTACCTGATGATAAAACAGACCACGGCCTCTTATGATTATTTCTGTCTTTATCACCCCCACCATCCTCACCATCCTCACCATCCTCACCATCCTCATCATCACCATCACTATAATACTCAGGTACATTAACATAGTCATGCAACTTTGTGAACACTTCATTAAATTGATCAGCCTTCAAAACACTCTTTAAAATAATCCAAATAATAGCCTGAATAAAAGTTGGTTGTGAACTATTTGTCCATACCAGAGTCAACTTGATTGGTACTTGATTTAATCTGATCTTTTCTGTACTCCCTGATGTTTCGGAATTTTTCTTGATGGCATCGACATCAATTTCAACTATAATTAAGACCATTGAATCCAGGATTATACCAAAGCCAGTTTTAGATGCAAGTAACTGACCAACCATCTTGTCAACAATTTTATCAAATCCTGATTGTTTCTGTGTCAGGTTCTTGGATGAATTAGCTGCACTATTCATTACGTTGATAGTCGAGGACCCATGATTCACTGTAGCAGATACATTCAAACTTTCATTTGTTATGGATGTGTGCTCTGGTATCATATCCAAATTACTGCTTGGCCTGGTCGATTTGTCTCTTGAGTTCTTATACAAAGTGATGATGTCATCACAAGAACAATTTACTTTAGTTGCAAATAAAGGTACATGCTTCATTTCTATAAGAAGGAACCTAAGACCAGCATCAGGGTCGCCAATGATAAGGTCGGGATGGAATTTTGGAACTGCAGCTTCCCCTTGAGAGCTTACAGTGGTAACTATATCACTAAAATCACATGTGACACCTTCAGAATAAACGTTTAAATCACAACTAACCACTAAATCTATAAAACTAACAATAGGATTTAGAATATACCCAAAAAAGTTCTGCTGGCAATAATTCTCATCAATATCAGTTCGACTGATATATTTATTGGTATAAATTTCTTTAAATAACTTAAATTGGGCCTTTGGGGTTATCACTATGTCAGAATCACGTATTAATTGGTTTAGTTCTCGTTCAATTTCTTCACCTTTTCTATATCCAGTTATTACCGTTTGGAGATCAATAGACTTAGTCACCTGGCTTGAATTGGTCTTAGCCAAAGCTTTGGAAATAGATTTAATATGATAAATGGTGAAAGGTAAATTAGTGAAGAAGTTGAAAAGCTTACTTGAATTAATATGAAGCTCTTCAAAAAAATTACAATATTTACGTAAAGCATTTTTGCCTTCACTAACTTCAATATCTGTATCCTTAAATAATAAGAATTTCATTAAATCAGGGTATGAAGTGGAATTTTGCAACCCCCAATTTTGGAAATTTTTAAAACTAACACCATTTTCAGAATCTGGGATATATTGGTTGATTCTTGCAATGAGACTGGTTTGCATTGAAAGAAAGAAGTCCCCTTGAAGGAACTCTTCACTAATCCTTTCTTCAAGTTCAAATTCATTTGATCCCATTTGGTGATATGTATTATGTCTTTTTATTTTTCTATGAGACAAAAGGGAAAAAAGCTGCGAAAGATCAAGTCAATGTCAGATTTGCACAAACAGTTCTTGAAAAGGATCCAAAAGGCTGAATCATCAATGGGTTTGACACCGTTGATGGAAGACGGGTCGTCCCAAACACCGCCACGAGACACCAGGAGGACATCGAAAAGAAATGGTCAGAACCATTACCAGATTCTAGAGAAATACAATGCTTCGAAAGCCCAATTCAAGACTCAAACATTTACGAATGACGACGGTATAACGTTCCAAGTATACTATAAACCACCACCACCACCACAAAATAGTGACCCCCACCACACATTTATTCTCAATCACGGTGCTGGGTCGTCGTCGATGTCATTTGCTATGCTTTCAACTTACTTGCCATCTGTTTTAATGTATGACATGCGAGGCCATGGATCATCCACTCAAACGAAAGATTACTCACTCAAGACCCTAACTGATGACTTCAAATTTGTCTTGGAAGCCAGTCATCGTGAATGGGGGTTAGGTCTAGTCTTCTTGGTGGGTCATTCACTTGGTGGATGCGTTTTAACGCTGTACTTGTCCACTTACACTCAAGACCCCATAACAGAATCAATTAAGGGTCTAGTAATGCTTGATATCGTGGAAGAGACCGCCGTATCGTCTCTTGCTGCGATGCCAGGGTACATTGCCAAGCTCCCTCCCTTTTTCACCACCTACGAAGAAGCAATCACCTGGCACAAACGCAGTGGACTCCTAAACAACCTGGATAGTGCAAGACTCAGCGTTCCTGACTTGTTTATTGATGACGGCACAAGGCTCCATTGGCGGACTCAACTCAAGGACACGCAACCACATTGGCCCACTTGGTTCCCTCATCTTTCATCCACATTCATCACTTGTGGCGGCACACATGTCGCTAAACTACTAGTTCTAGCTGGTCATGAATCCCTCGATAAGGACTTGATGATTGGCCAGATGCAGGGGAAATACCAATTGGTCGTATTCAATTCTGGTCATTTCATTCATGAAGATGTACCGAGAGAACTAGGGATTTGTCTTAATGATTTCGCTAGAAGGGTCAAAGACCCACTGGGGTATATGAAACAAGAGTTAGGTGTTGTTCCTAAATGGGGTGGGAAAATCCATCAATAAAAATCGTATATTCATAAATAAAGGTAGTTTTTCACTATTAAAGTCTCTCTTTACGTCTTGAAAGAGTGTCCTATAAAGAGTATAAATAATTTATATATTCGCTAATCTAAACATTCTATTGAATTGGAGTGTGGATTGGGTAAGGTCACTTCATTCAGTCACTTAATCAACACTCAATTGAACCTTCCTAATCTCCTCCTCTCTAACTTTAATCCTATCAACCAACTCATACACCTTCTTTCTACCCCATTCGAACCTAGGCCCCACCATAAACGGTCTCAAATCGAATCTATTATCATCAGGCGAGTACTGTTCCGCATGATAACTTGGAGTCATCGTCGTCATCTTGTGTCTGTTCACGGCATAGTACCACCAGAACCGCATCACCTTCTCAGCGACTTCCTCTGCACTCAACGATAACGGAGGACGGGACCATTCATGGTACAACTTGATGAACATCGAGTATGGTCCACACTTATCGACTTTCCTCAATTTCCCGAACCTAGATAACTCATCGTATGTCATGCCCATGTCGATTTCATCACTTTGGACGTAGTTTTCAGTGATTGGTTCGAGTTCAGCAGTTGGCACAGCAGTTAAGAAGTCGTCTAATATAGGCATGTTGAAAGCTGTGGTGGCCCAATGTATGAATTTCTTTAAATCGGTCTTGGAAATCCCTCCAATTGGGTTGATATCGGCGGATGAACAGTCGTATTTAGTTAAATAACCTCTAAGACATTCATCAACGTTAGCTGAACCCAAGACTAGTAATCCACCCAGACGATTTTGAGTCCAAGGTAATAACTGAGCGTATAAATAAGCTAATACCATTCTTAACCTTGCTTGGATGTTTTGAAGTGCTAAATTCTCTGTTTGGGATCCTCCAAAAATTTTAAAAATTGGTCTTTTACCGGTACTTATTTCAAACACTGTAATCACTGCAGAAACCAAGCTATCCATATTCATATCAACGTGGTACCCACCGATAACTTCAGCTAATTCTTTAGCCCTAGACCTTGTTTCTTTAGAACTATTCTCTGTCCCCATGAAACTAGAATAAAACAATTTTTCAGCCACCTGTTGTGGAGTCCTAGGAATGAATGTATCATCATGAGTTAAACTTTGAATATCTTTTAAAACTGTCTTGTTCCCCGCTTGGATACTCTCCACTACAAGTCTACACATTGAATGAACGATTGTAGCCGTAGCACAAGAATCAATCCCTCCGGATAACGGTAAGAAAAAACCTGCACATTTGGATCTACGGAGGTAATCCCATAACCAACATGCTGGACCCAATGCAATTTCTTCTTCAGGTAAATGGTACCTCACATCAACTGGCTTAGTTGGTTCAATCAATGGATCATTATCTTTACCTAAACTTAAAGAAATTTCAGTCTCGACAGTATGATAATTCTCACACATGGAAGCTTGGAAAGCGGCAGACTTAACGTTTCTATAAGCTGTAACATCATCCAAATCCACAGTGGCAGTGACAACTTCTACATCTTCAAGACTGAATTGTGAAGCCTGGGCTAAAATTTGTCCGTTCATGATAATACTTGCACACCCATCGTAGTATAATCTATCACCGTCACAACCTCTCTGATTCGAATACAAGTAAACACCACCGGCCTTTTTGGTGGCTTCCATAATAAGACCCATTCTTGTATCTAATTTCCTCAATTCATGGTGAGATCCAGAGGAATTAGTGAAGATCTCAACACCATTGAGTGCCATATCGATATGAGGAGATTTAGGAGTGAATAATTCTTCACAAGTTTCAGCACCAAGTTTCGTCTCATTAGTTGAAATCACACAATCACCGAACACCACTGATTTCTGACCAGTGATTTCTTGGATATGACTTGGTAAAGTATGGTATTCGAAACTTTTAGGTTTCATCCATGGTGTGAAATGTCTCATTTCTCTATAATTCCCATCATTTGCTAAGAACACTTTAGGTCTAATCAACAAGATTTTCCCATCATATGAAATGATCCTACAATTGTATTTAACTGATTGATGAATTATAGGCATCCCAATATCAATAATTATCCCATGAGTTGATTTATCATTTAAAATTTCACCATAAACTTCCCAACTATGTTGATAAGTATCATTCTCCAAGAAATGATCTAAACATCCATAACCAGTAACTTCTAACTCAGGGCCAACTCTCAATTGAGATCCATGAGATTTAGCTTGATGGATACTTTCAAGGATTCTGCCTTTGTTGCCTTCAAAATCAAGCGCCCATTGATTAAGATTACAAGTTGATACTGTGATATAACGAACCATGACTAATCGCGGATTTTTTTTTTTTGCTATCACCAACTTTTACCACCAACTATTACCACCGAGACAGAGACAGAGATAAGGAGATAGACGGACTGAAATAGAAGATAGGACTTTAAAACACCCATATAAATTGAACTAAATACAAAACACAGTAAAACCTGGTGAAACAGGTTAAAACAGGGTAAAAAGGACTTAAATGACAGTCTTTGGATCAACACCACTTGCAATATTACATTGATGCATTAATCTCTTTTCATCAACACCACCATTAACACCTTTAAATTCACCAGTGACAGAATGCCAAACACCTCTATTAAAGAAAATAACCAAATCACCTTGATCCCAACCATGAGCTAAGACATTTTCAGGTTCAATAGCTGGTCTCATTAAACTATGAACTTTTGATCTACTATCTTCTAAATCCAAGACGGTAGTTGAATCACCAACTTTAGTATGAAGTTTAAAAAGACAACATCCATGGATTTGTAAATGATGTTCTTTGGTAACTGGGTTAGTCCAAACCATTGGTAATCTTTTAACTTTTTGTTCTTCCCATGGTGGTAATTTATCAAATGACATTTCTTTACCTTCACTAACCATTGTAATACCATCACTTGTGGCTTTAGCTGGTGAAATGAAAATATAAGGATGAGGAGCGTATTCAATTGTAGTATTAAGTGCAAATTCCTTTTCTTCATTAGATAATCTTTTAAAAGCTTCAGCTCCACTAACAAAACATGTAGCACCTTGACTAACTTCCTTTGTGGTTGAATCTTTTGATTCATCTTCATTATAAGTAATAATGTTAGTTTGAGATTGTGGTGGGACTTTAATACCTAATAAAGTAGTAACAACAGGTGGTGATAAATCATACAAGGCAGAATCAATGTGCCATCTATAATATCTTGTCTTACGTTCATTTTTAATTTGTTCTTCAGAAAGTGGATATCTATGGAATGTAGTATGAGATGGATGAGTTAATGAAATTTCTTCATCATTTTCATTACCTGGTTCACCAGCTTTAAAAATCCCTTGACCTAAAATTTGAACTTGTGGTTGATTTTTAACAGTTGTACCATCTTTTCTCAAAACACTTTGTTCATGTCTAAATTCTTTACCATGACCATAACCAGCAAAACCTTCAGCTTTAGGTTCAGGAATAGTTGGATCAAATCTTTTGGTTAATAAATATTGTGAGTTTGGTGATAATTCAGCTAAACCAGGGATAATTACAACTAAATATTTATGAACTGCTTCAAATAAAGTTTTAAAATCTGATTCATTTAATTTTGATGGATCATTATTACAATAAATTGGTAAAGTAATTTTACAACCAAATTTATGATCAACAGGTGTAACTTGAATTGAATCTGAATGCATTTCTTCTCTTGTCTTTGTGAATATTTATATTTTGTGAATATTTATATTTTGTGAGTATAACAAATATATATAAAAAAAGGAGTGGGATAAGAGTTTATATTTATATTGATAAGAACAAGGATGTTCCAATGGTTAATCCATTGGTATGTCCTATGGAGGCCAATGTCTTCCAAAGGGACATCGGAGAGCAATAACAAGTAATTAAGACCGGTTGGGCTTATGTAAGCCACTTGGGACATAATTCACTATGTGGATGTCTCTTACACGTCTGACACCGGCGAACCGTTAGGGTCCCAAATGATCTGATATTATCATATGAAATCATCTAGGATAAGATGGGATCAGATAAAAGTGATCAGAGTAACCGGAGAGCAAGAGAGTTAATAGGAATACCGAATAACAAAAGATATCTAAATTTCTATGTAATAATCTTTTTGTAAAACCATCCATACAATGGAAATTGAACTAACTAATAATGGACCCATAAAGCCTTTATCAAATTTACAACTCTTATAAACTAACCATTCTAAATTAAAATGTAAACTGGCCACAATAAAACTCCATAAACACAATTCATAAATTGGCTTAGAGGTTAAATACCAACTACCATATAATCTTACAAGACTCGTTATAAAAGTCCAAGTACCAAAAGTTCTAACTGATAATGGTGTAACTTCATTAGAATTTGAATAAACTTTTTTCGATAAATTGATAGAAAAATAAGTTTGAATTGAATTAAATAATGATACTGATGATATAAAGAATAACCATGATGGTAAATAACCTTTTGTAAGTGGTAAAAATGGTTTAAAATCGAACATTAATGGTGGTTGGATTGTGTGGAAAATTTGAGAAATTTCTCAACATAAAGCTCTATACGAGTAGACTGTAACACTAACTGTAAGAACTTTAAAGGAATAAGGATAAGAAAAGGAGATGGAGCAGGAATTAGAAGGAGGATAAGAATGACGTTTATTATCAAAAAAAAAACGAACCATTAAATGGAACTTAGAATGGAACTTAGAATGGAACTTAGAATGGAACTTAATGGAAGTAATGGAAGTAATGGAGGTAATGGAATTGGAATTAGAATTGGAACTGGAATTAGAATTAGAATGAATGAAATTAGATAAAAACTATATCTTTCCTTTTCAAAGGAAAGATATAAAAAAGTCTAATTATGCTCCGGTTCATTATTCTTTAAAATATCAACAGCTGGACCTAATAATCTTTGAAATCCTGATTTATCTAAAGTTGCGACAATAACAGTATCAATTGCAATAACTGAAGCTTGTCTTGGTAAATCATTTAATAATGCAATTTCACCAAAATAATCACCCTTTGTTAAATTATTAACTAATTCATCATTTTTAACAACTTTACAATTACCTGATTCAATAAAATAAAAATTTTCACCATTTTCACCTTGTTTAACAATTTCATCACCTGTATGATAAATTTCAGTTTTTAAAGCATCTGCTAATTTACTAATTTCTTGATTATTTAAATTTTTTAAAATTTTAACTTCTTTTAAAAAATTTTCATACATTGACCTTTTGTTGAATGTACCTTCCAACAAAATTCTTCTAAATGTTAATCTATCTAATGCCCAACATGTAACTATATTTGAAGCAGCAATTACTGTTGCAGCTCTTGGGGAATTATGCATTAATGCTAATTCACCAAATGATGAACCTTCACTTGCACTACCTCTTTCAATATTATCAACATAAAATTCAACAGATCCATTTTCAATTATATAAAAATAATCACCTTCATCACCTTGTTTAATTATTTCATCACCCTTTTCATAAACTTTTTTAGTTAATGCAGAAACAACAGTTTTTTGTGATGATACATCAAGTTTCTTAAATAAAAAGTTTGAACTTAAAGTTTTATATAATTCATCCCTTTGTAAATCATTTAAATCATTTTGAGGTGGTTTCCAACTATCAGATTTAAAATTATCTGGATTTAAAGCTTCTGCAGAAACTGAAATTCTTCTATTAATATTAAAATTAATTGGAATTTTGGTAGTTGTTAATGGTTTTGGTTTTGGTGGTTTAATTGACATTGGATCTACACTTTCTTTATTCTGTATTGAAGCAATTGGATCATTTGGATCATTTAAATTAGTATCACCAGTAATACTTTTAGGATCATCAGTCACCTCTTGCTTGTCTTCATGTTGTTGCAGTTGTTCTTTACTTTGAGGATCAATATCCATACCACTACTAAAACCTTTAAATCCTCCAACTAAATTACCAGAATTTCCAATTGTTGAAGTATTTGATTCATTTTTAATTTCAAATCCATTCGAAATTGGATGATGAGGATCATTATCATTAAATGGAGATTTAAAACTTGGTTGTCTATTATTAACTATTGGACTTGACATTTGAACATTTTCAATATTAGGGAATAAATTAATTCCGGCCACTTTAGCTTTGGCTTGATGTTGCCATAAATAAGATCTTTGTAATTCCAACTTGGCATTAAAGTAGTTGGCACAGAATTGGATCACATCCACTGGGTTCTTGGAGATGATCTCATGTTGTAATTGGTTTAATTCATCTGTTTGAAATGTCATGGTTTATCCTTGTTTGAGGTGTTTTTTCTTTGACGACCTGAAAGTGCGAGGGTTGAAACTTTTGAGAATTTTTTTGAAATTTGCGGTGGGGGGACGTGTGCCATCCACCAAAAAATAATTTAAAAGGCCTCCACTATAATCATCCACCATGAAATATCGTCCACCATGAAATATCATCCACCATGAGATATCATCCACCCAGAGGTATTCTATATTCCTATATTCATTCGCAATATTACTTTCTCTAGATAAATGATCATCCAATGTATCGTTTTTTACATATTCTTTTCACTGTATTTACACACTAAACTTGTACTCTAAGGTAATAATTCTCCAAAATTGATAGTCTAGTATAATTAAATCAATTGATATTAAAAGAAGTTGGGGGATTGATAGTTGATAGCCAATGGTATGGTACTTTTTCAGTTACAGGAGTACTTATGTGAATCATTTTAGGTATTCTTAAGATTCTGATTTAAACCATAGCCACTGGATTGGAATGGGAATGATTAAATTGGTTTTAAATAAGAAGATCAATTAACCATTAATCATTTCTAATGATCTAATTTTGAATCCCATATAATTCAATTCAGTTCAGTTCATTGAAGTATCTACAGTTAGAATTATCATATTCAAAATTTAAAATTAATCTAAATTACCATTCTTTTTTATACCTTGTAAATACATCTACAATGAACTAAACTGTATATATAACTAAATCATTAAAAGAGAAAGGTATGTACTACATAGTTAACTAAATTAAACTATGAATTAGATGCTTCGTAATTGTATCAGTCGATATAACTGAAGGTCAAAAAAAAAAAAAAAAGAAAAAAAAAAAAAAAAACTACTATCTTCAATGAATTCAGAATGATCTAATTTCTTATCAATTTTATCAATTAGTGAGTTGGCTTGGTAGTTTAATATAAGACAATTGACTAATTAGTCACTATGTTATTACATACTTGATTTATCATCAATTATTACTACTAAGTGAAATATCTATTATAAGATACTTGATTTACCATCAGTTACTACTATTTGTGTGGGTGATTACTTATGTAAAAACATAATCAATTCAAAATTCATGTATTGAATGTTGAAATCTTATGGTGAACTGATACTACAAATAAAAGTATCATATGGATCCATACACTATTTGAAGGTATTGAAAGTGATGGAATATGTTTCAAGAGACAAAGAAAGGTTTAGATAATATTTATAAATATTCCTTTTATCGATACTTTACAGTCTAAGTGAAATATCCAATATTTAATGAATTTAGTCTAAAACAGGTTAAATTATTTTAAACATTCAAACTTAACACGATTTACATTACAAATTACCATCAATAAGAATTACGTGTTAATATAAATTATATATAGTTATATATAAATTATATAAGACGTGTTTATTAACGTGTTTTTCTATTGAATATTTTAAAGTCAATTTTATCCATTTTGGTTAACAATGTACTTTACTGTATTGTACTTTAAATAGTATTTATAATCTATATAATTATAATCTACTAAATACTCTTGTATACTCTATCATTACCTTTACTATGTTAAAGAATAAAAAGTGTATACCAATAAAAATAACACCTCTTAAATGGTTTTTAAATGGTTTCTGTATTTATAAGAACCTTTTGTTAATCATTTTTCATATGGAGATGAAAAAAAGTATAACTGTCATTTTGTTACATAAGCACGTTACGTAACACTTTACGTAATTGACAGGAGAGACATTTTCTAGAATATTCCTTCAAATGTCGCTGATTTAAATTAATTACGTGGCCAACGACATTTTCGAGTATTTACCGCCCACGTCGAACAAATTTGAAAAATTTATAAAAACAGTTGTAAATCCCACTTAACAATATAACATCAGGTTTTTATAATGTTACCAAAAGTAGTTTCATACATTTCCTTAGTGTATTTGCTGCTCTTAATCGTCTTACCATTCCTCTCAATAGGTGGTAAGACAGGTTTAGCTTTAGCCGCTGATTCAAATGATACAAATGATGATAATTATGGTACAGTAATTGGTATAGATTTAGGTACTACATATTCATGTGTTGGTGTTATGAAAAATGGTAAAGTTGAAATTTTAGCAAATGATCAAGGTAATAGAATTACACCATCATATGTTGCATTCACTGAAGAAGAAAGATTAATTGGTGATGCTGCTAAAAATCAAGCTCCATCAAATGTTAAAAATACTATTTATGATATTAAAAGATTAATTGGTCTTAAATTCGATGACAAAGTAGTTCAAAAGGAAATTAAAGCATTACCTTATTCAATTACCAATAAAGGTGGTAAACCAGTTGTTAATGTTGAATTTAAAGGTGAACAAAAAGTATTTAGTGCTGAAGAAATTAGTGGTATGATATTAAGTAAAATGAAAAATATCGCTGAAGATTATTTAGGTTATAAAGTTACTCATGCAGTTGTCACTGTCCCAGCTTATTTCAATGATGCTCAAAGGCAAGCTACTAAAGATGCTGGTGTTATTGCTGGTTTAAATGTCTTGAGAATTGTTAATGAACCAACTGCCGCAGCTATCGCTTATGGATTAGATAAATCAGATGAAGAAAAACAAATTGTTGTTTATGATTTAGGTGGTGGTACTTTCGATGTTTCATTATTATCTATTGAAGGTGGAGTTTTTGAAGTTTTAGCAACTAATGGTGATACTCATTTAGGTGGTGAAGATTTTGATTTAAAATTAGTTAGATATTTATCAAAAGTTTTCAAAAAGAAACATGAAATTGATATTGCTGGTAACGCCAAAGCTCATGCTAAATTAAAGAGAGAAGCTGAAAAGGCCAAGAGAACATTATCTTCTCAAATGAGTGTTAGAGTTGAAATTGATTCTTTCGTTGATGGTATTGATTTCTCAGAAACTATTACCAGAGCTAAATTCGAAGAATTAAATATGGATTCATTCAAAAGAACTTTAAAACCTGTCGAATCTGTCTTAAAAGATGCAGGTGTTAAAAAATCAGAAATTGATGATATTGTCTTAGTTGGTGGTTCAACTAGAATTCCAAAAGTTCAAGAATTATTAGAAAATTATTTCGATGGTAAAAAGGCTTCAAAGGGTATCAACCCAGATGAAGCCGTTGCCTTTGGTGCTGCTGTCCAAGCTGGTGTCTTGAGTGGTGAAGAAGGTGTTGAAGATATCGTCTTGTTAGATGTCAATCCAATTACTTTAGGTATTGAAACTAGTGGTGGTGTTATGTCAACTTTAATTAATAGAAACACTGCCATCCCAACTAAGAAATCACAAATTTATTCTACTGCAGTTGATAATCAACCAGCTGTCTTAATTCAAGTCTATGAAGGTGAAAGATCTTTAGTTAAAGATAATAATTTATTAGGTAAATTCGAATTAACTGGTATCCCACCAGCTCCAAGAGGTGTCCCACAAATCGAAGTCACTTTCAGTTTAGATGCCAATGGTATTTTGAAAGTTGAAGCTAGCGATAAAGGTACTGGTAAATCTGAAAGTATCACTATTACTAATGATAAAGGTAGATTATCTAAAGAAGATATTGATAGAATGGTTGAAGAAGCTGAGAAATACGCTGAACAAGATGCAGAAATCAAAGCTAAGATAGAAACTAGAAACTCATTCGAAAATTACATCCATTTATTGAAAAATCAATTATCAGATGATTCAGAAACTGGTTTAGGTTCAAAATTAGATGATGATGATAAAGAAACTTTAGATGATGCTATTAAGGAAGCAATGGAATATATCGAAGATAACTTTGATTCTGCCACTTCAGAAGATTTCGAAGAACAAAAACAAAAATTAATCAAGATTGCTTCACCAATTACTTCAAAACTTTACGGTGGTTCTCCAAATGATGATTTTGGTGGTGCTCAATTCGGTGATGATGATAGTGATGACGATTTTGACCATGATGAATTGTGATCCCTCCCTTGATCCGTTTTCACCATGTATATAACAACAAACTGGGATGGGTCCAACCAACCCCAGTCACACAAAATATATATATATATTTATACCTTTAATCTCTCTCTGTCTCTGTTTCTCTCTGTCTCAGAATTTTGCAACCAGGTCACATGATGTTCTCAATGGACGAAAAATTTTCAAAACTACCATGAGTTCAAGGAAGTTGCAAAAGTACGTATACTTAGATTGTTTGAACCTTAATCGGATCCCTTCTTACACTCAATCCAATGCATTGATATAGTTATCGTATCTGGTTTAGACGTTGATGATGGTTTTGCGGTTTGGAACAGGTATTTCTAGACCTGACGTCATTTCAAATGTGGGATGCCTGTACCACCTAACTCACCAATTGACCATCCTTACGAGATCAAGTCGTATATACCAGTGTAAGGAATGTTAGATCACTGGAAAAGGAGGTTGGAGTTGATTTGGATGAGTTGAATGGGTGGAATGGGCGATGGGTAGAGGGTAGAGGAGCCAAGAAGTTATGTACAAGGGGTAAATACTAACCGTTTATAGGGAGATAGAAAACACCTTCAAGAAGATAAATGAAGGGTTGGAGTCATTCAATTACCATTACGATAGGATCCAGGATCTCGGTACACAAGTGCTAGATCGTAATCTCGAGAGTCAAAAGGAGAAACTTGAAACTGATTTGAAGAGGGAGATTAAGAAGTTACAGAAGAATAGAGAACTGATTAAGAATTGGCAGAGTAATGAGACTATTGAGACTGTAATTGATCGTTCGAAACTTGGTGAGTTTAGGAAACTAGTGGAGGAGGCGATGGAGAAGTACAAGGAGGTGGAGAAGACTTCGAAGATGAAGACATTTTCAAATCAAAGTATCATGATGGCGAGTTTGGAGTCTACGAATTTAACCAAGTTGGGAATCGAGATGATTGGGTTCTTGGAATCTGCGAAAGACCAGTTGAATGATCAGATCGAAGGGTTGGAGTCAGAGTATGAGAGGATTAGTAGTAAACGGTCGAAAAAGAATAGTTCGAATGAAAGTGAGAAGGCGGAGATTGAATCGCTTTTAGGAGTTCTTAAGTTCCATGTGGAGAATTTCGATATGGTGATGGATTACTTGAAAAGCAACCAGATTGATCCTGAATTGGTGGAGAAGATTAGGGAAGATATAAATTTTATTATTGAGAGTAATCAAGATCCGGATTTCGTGAATGATGATACGTTGTATGACGAGATTAATCAACAGGCAGAAAGTAATTTTAAGTACAAGCCTAAGGAAAGTAATATTGAGGAGTTATTGGAACAAACGGCAGATGATGAGGATATAGAAACGAACAATACTTCATTTAATGATATTCTACCTACAAAAGATACTATCCCAGATTTATCCCATGGGTCCACCACCAATGGGTCCAGGAAGTCGTCGTCACCACAGCCGTCAACACCGAAGAAGCAAGAGAAACTCGGTGCTTCTAGTCCGGAAATTGTTCAGAAACTTAAACCAGCATCCACACCAGCTAAAGTAGGTGAGATTGCGTGGTCATCAATAGCAGCATCAGCATCAGCTACAGCATCAGCGAATGCGTCGGCTTCAAACTCCAATTCTGGGTCTGCTTCGGCGTCATCGATATCCTTGGGTCCACCACCACCACCGTCGAGTGCACCAGTCAATTCATCACAACCATCTCAACCACCACAAGTGACACAAGTACCATCGTCAGCACCACAATCTGAAGTCCATAAGAATGGTGAAGTCCAAGTTGAGAATGGGAACTCAGCGACAGGTGAGTTTGCAGACGTCTTGAATAGTTCAAATTTATCCACTATTGAATCGCAAATTTTCGATAATTACGATACCATCAAACTCCCACCAGGGATCCAGAACTTGATCTTGTCATACACCGCCAACGAGACCAACACATTGATCAAATCTCCGAAACCTTCGGTGTCGACACTAAGTTCCACCACCCTCCTGAGCACCATCACCAAACCGTACCTTCCTAAATCCGTACAATACGGATACTTCAACTACGAGGGCGGCAAGTATAGGAATCCAGTAGACTTGGCCGTGTACGCCTGGACATGGAACTCCCTTAGATCTGACGGTGATTTCGACGACTTCGTCCAAAACATCAAGACGTTGACTAGTACCGCAACATCAACCACACACAATTGGAAACCCACCAATGAATCTGTCATGGCCTTGTTCTATGGGTTCTACCACGGGATCACACCTTTGGAGAACTTGGTTGCTGAGAAGTGTTTGTTTGAACTTGGATGGAGACCATACAGCGTTAGACCACCAACACAGGATAAATTCAACGTCGATAGGTTCGGGTACTGGTTCAGGAACATCGCGGAGTCCGACTACCAAGTGTTCGACTTGGGATTGTGGGAAGTCCTGGTTAAGACTGGGTTTAAGTTGGATTATAGTTTGGTGGAGATGAATCGTATTAAGTTTATAGGTTAGTGTATTTCTTCGAAATCGAAATCTGATTCTGAGTTTAGTATTGATATTTCTGATGCCTCTGAGAGGATGTCTACTTCCTGGTTAGTAGGGTCACTGATGATCTCTTCTTGTTCTTCTTGTTCTTCTTGTTCTTCTTGTTCTTCTTCTTCTTCTTCTTCTAGTTCTAGTTCTAGTTCTAGTTCTAGTTCTTGTAGTTGATCTTCTTGATCCAGAATAATTTCAAAAATTGGAATTTCCCGCTGTTCAAAAATAATATCAACCAATTCAAATTGTTTCTTAGAAACTCTTATACCACCCAATTGAACACCATACAACTCCAACACTTCACTTCTAACACCACCAATTGATATAATCAATTCATCTAAACTTTTCATCTTTTAACTCTCAGTAACTCTCTCAGTCTCACTGATTCTGTACCCCAGAAGAAAAATCTCACTCTCACAGGATAATCAAGTCATCAAAATGGAATACTATTCATCACTTGATGCATCACAATTAGACTCAGAAACACCCACACTATTCGAGGTCATCTCGTCCTCACAACTTGAAGCACTCCTATCGCCTTCACTCCGTTATATCTTAGTCCATTACGCAAGCAGGTACCCATCGAAACTACTTAGATTCTCGAATAATTTCGATGAATTGAATTTAGCGTTACGTACATTCATCGAATGGTACTTCATGCACTATTGGCACGGCAGTTTCACTGAGAACTTCTACGGTTTGAAAAGAGTCGGGAGAACTCCTGTGAAGACGGGGAAGATTACTCAGATTTCACCACTGATGGTTGAGGAAAGAAGGAAATTGACTGCGTTGCAAGAGTGGGTGTCGATTTTTGAAGTTACTGGTACTGCGTATGTATCAGAGAAATTGAATTATTGGTATGAATTATGGTACCCGAAATATATCACTAATCAATTGGTTCTTGATGCTGAAAATCCAAATTCGTATGAGAATTGGGTAACTAAATTTAAAATCAAGTTCGTGAAGATATTCCCTTACTTACAAAGCGGTGTAAGATTAGGAAATTTCATAGCTTTGCTAAGTTACTTGAATGGATCCAAGTCTCCATCCCTCCTAACGTTTTTATTCAATATCGATTACTCAAGATTAAACCAATACGATTATCAACTGAATGAACCAGTTAAAATACCACAAAAGGATCGTCATGGAAGGACAAGACCACCATCGACGCAAGAACTCGTTTTAAAGTACTTACTAAGGAATTTCACTAGACCAATATGGAAGGCATTGAAGTTCATGTTGGGTACTTTCTTCCCTGTGTCTATCTTCACTTTAAAATTCTTGGAATGGTGGAGCAGCAGTGATTTCAGCAGTCAATTGAAGAAATCTGATGCTTTGGAATCAATCTTGGATCCACCAAATGATTTGAATACCTTGAAAAATACCAATTCTTCCACTAAGTCTAAGAAAATTTATAAATCTGGTAATTTATGTCCATTGTGTCATGAAGAAATAAGCAATCCTGCGATAATTGAAACTGGGTATGTGTTCTGTTATACATGTATCTACAACTACTTATCCAATTCCCATAAGATAGTAAACGAGAGATCATCAAAGAAGGTTAAACACCCGAAATCAGACACTGAATCCGATGAAGATGAAGAAGATTCAGACTCAGATCAAGAAGAAGTGAAAAGAATTGATATTTCCAAAGGTGGTAGGTGTCCCATCACAGGAACAAAACTCCTTGGTTGTAAATGGAACGACCTTAAAAATGAATGGGAAATCGATAACATACGTAAACTTATCTTTTAGCCACAATACACAAAATCCACACTCCACCATCTCTCACGTTGTCGCGATGATTTTGCGATGATTTGGAAAACTTTATTACACCATGGAAGCAACACTTGAAGCCATAAAATTCAACACGGAAACTGTCTCCCTTGAGATCTTGGACCAATTACTCTTGCCTTACCAAACCCATTACATCCAAATCAAAAATATCGGGGATGCTTACGACGCTATAAAGAAAATGCAAGTTAGAGGTGCCCCAGCTATCGCTATAGTTGGATCATTCGCTATTGCTGTCGATTCCACCCATAATTTGGTCGGTAAACCTGTTGAATTCTTAGTTGAAAGGATTAAGTACCTTATTACCTCCAGACCAACTGCTGTTAATCTTTCTAACGCATGTAATGAACTTTTAGAACTTTTAAAATCATATAATGGTGAAGTCACTCCAGAAATCAGTCAAATCATAACTGATTATGCGGTGAAATTGTACACAGATGATTTATCAAATAATAAAACTATAGGAGGTAACGGTGTCAACTATATTGTTGAACAATTAAAGAAAGAATCATTCAATGGTCCATTCTCAATCATGACAATTTGTAATACTGGTTCATTAGCCACCTCTGGCCATGGTACAGCTTTAGGTATAATCAGATCCGTCCATGCTCAATTAACTCAACAATCCGGCCATGGATTCTGGTTGGACCACGTCTACCCTTGTGAAACCAGACCGTACAACCAAGGTGCTAAATTAACCACTTACGAACTAAACTATGAGAAGATCCCATTCACTTTGATCTGTGATAATATGGCATCCTCCCTTATCCGTAAATTGAATAATACAGAAGGTAAGAGTCCAGTGAAGTTTATTATTGTGGGAGCAGACAGGATCGTCGCCAATGGTGACACAGCTAACAAAATCGGTACGTTCCAATTATCAACCATCGCATCATACTTCAACTCCACCAACACCCATCTGAAGATCCAATTCCTTGTTGCTGCACCATTGACCACCGTCGACTACAAGACTCAAACTGGGGCCGAGATCGTGATCGAGGAAAGACCAGCTGGTGAATTGACTACTTTGAAAGGTCCAATTTTATCTGAATCTGGAGAAGTCGGGGAGAAAGTCGTCGTAGGGATCGCTACCCCAGGAATCCAAGTTTGGAACCCAGCTTTCGATGTTACTCCACATGAATTGATTGATGCGATCGTAACTGAGGTTCCTAAAGTTTTCACTAAAGAGAATGGGGAATTCCATTTATCTAGTTAAATTTATATGTATATTTATATTTACTTACTCTTCTTTTTCTTCTTCTTCTTTTTAGGAGATTTATTTGGTTTGGTGGGTTCAGGTGGTGAAAGGGTGTCGACTGGTTTAGTGTTTTCTTTACCTGTATCAACAGGAGTTTCAACAGTTTCTTCAACCTTGTCTATCACAGTATCAGGCTTAACCTCAGCAGTTTCTTCGACAGGAGTTTCAACATCTTCTATTATACTTTCCACCCCAGTTTTAGCAACTGAATCTTTAACTTCTTCTTTAATTGGAGTTTCAACTGATTGTACTTTCTTTTCTGGATTATCTTCTTTAATTAGTGTATCATCTTCAACCTTTTCTTCTGTAACTTCAGGAACTTTATCAAGTGTTTCAGTTACTTTTTCTACCTTTTCTTCTGTATCGGGAATATCAGTTACTTCATCTTCTTTAATTTCTTCTGGAGCAGTGACTTCTTCAGGTTCAGGTGCTTCGACTTCTTTAATTTGTTCAGTAGAATCTTTAACTTCAACATCATTAACTTCCTTTACCTCAGTTTTTTCTGGAACTTCTACCTTATCAACAGATTCAACATCATCATTAGTGACTTCAGGAGTTTCATCTTGAACTTTAGGTTCATTAAATTCTTCTGGTTCTTGTTTTTCTGATTCTACCTTTTCAGGTTCAACTTCTTCTGGTACTGATTCCGACACCTCATTAACTGGCTCACTTGCCGGTTGAAGAACAGATTCCTTCTCTTCAATCTCAGCTTCAAGAATCTCCTTCTCAACCTCGCCATCCAATGAATCACTTGGCTCCAAAGACGTATCTCTACTCTCAATAGTAATCTCCAGCTCTGGCTCCAAACTTCCTGATTCCGATTCTCTCATTGGTTTGTCAACTGTCACCGAAGGTACTTCACTAGGCACCACGATCTTAGGTACAACCACTGGAGGAGGGGTTTCAAATAGTACTTCACTTTCACTTTCACCATCACCCAGTTGTCTCTTCCGCTCACCCTCGATGTTATTCTTCATTACCTGTTCCATCCTAATATCTTCAATCGTAGGTAAACTATTCACGTTCTCCCAAATAACTTGACCACTCTGACTGTACCCTGGTAAATCACATAACTTAACTCTAAAATAATCTATATCTTTCAATAACGAATATTTCTCATTAAAGTCATTGAATTGAGGTAATTTATTCAAGAAACAATCAACTAATAGTTTCTTGTAGTTGTTGAATACCTCACTTAAGATTATTGAATATTTAACAGGTGATAAATACTTAGTCAACACCTTAGCAACAGTTAATGTTTCCTTGACCAAGACTTCCATATACTTGTGACATTGATCTTGTTTAGGTAATGGTTCAGACCAATTAATTGATAAAATAGATTGACAATGGTTCACGGTTCTATCATACATAATCGAAATTAATTTCGTACTCAATTGAGATTCATGATCTTTATACAAATCAATTAATTTCAGGAACGTTAATTCATCCGGTTGTATAGGATTTGAACTTGTTGAATCTTCGTAGTACTGGGACATCACAACTTCGATAAACTTGATTAAAAACTCGATGGTTTGGATCGTTAAAGCGAGGTGTTTGGTCGTGATATGTTTCAAACCAGCGGATCTGGTGGCACCGGCGTTCAAAACTGATTGCAAGATTTTCGAATTGGTTAATTTGAAGAAATTCAAGATATTGTATTCAATGGTCTTTTTATGATGAGTGAAATTGGAACCAATGATAAGGTAATCATGGATTGATTCTACGATAATTGATATGAATTTCGGGACCATGAAGTTTTGACCCAGGATATTTAAAACCGTTACTTCTTCACCAGTACTGGTCTCTTCATCAAGGTGAACAAATGGATAAGTTAAGTAAGATGATGCGTTCTCACCATTTACAATCTTCCCAAGAACATCTTGAACCAAGTTCAAATTACCTGACTCCTTCCATATTTCCTTATCGATTTCATAACTTATTAATTTCAAATGGTTCAGATGGAACCGATGAACGAAATAATTCACGTGGTTTTTCACCCATTCTTGAAGTGAACTTCCAGCTGAAGTAGATACGAACCCAGGATTAATTAATTCACATTCTTTCAAGTAATTGGAAACCAATGAGTAGAAAGCGAAGTAATAACCGACTGATAAATCAGCAATTTGTTCCGACCTAACATTAATAATCTTCGACAATCTCAATTGTGTCAATTCAATCCCCTTATTGATAGTAGTAGTTAAATCCAACGACATCACATCCAAATCCTCAGTTAAATTACTTAACGATAAATCAAGCAAGATCTTAGCATGAGAAGTCAATCTTCTAAGACAATTGGATAATTGGATGAAGGTATTCAATAATAAGTCCTGGAACACTTTTGGTGAAAGGTTCTTGATAGTCGTATAAATCGATTCAGAGCCCGCTGAATTAGCTTGGTCTGCCACCGTTGATGACGCCACCGAAACAGATGCAGATGCTGACGCCGAATTCGAATCATTATTCCTTAAATTCACCTTAATGATATCTTTTATCTCTGCGATGATCTTGTTTTGGTAAGTTTGGAACGCAGGAATCAAGTGGTTGGACTTTATAAGGTTCTCAATATACTTCGATAGCTTACTCTTAGTCTCGGAATCCATCATTTGGTAAGTCTGTAACCCTGATTGACGGCTCGAGTAAAGACGCGTTAATGTTTCCTCTGTAGGTGTGGTCTTGTAATAGTCCCGTAAATCTTGAACTAACAAATTGATGAAATCTTCGATATAGTTACGTGAACATTTATCCTTTAGTTCTTGTAACTCATGCATGGTGTTCATTAAACCTGGCACCTTAGCGAAGTCGGACGAGTAAATAAGTTTTTCAGTCTCGAGGATCTTCTGTAAACATGCATCATTATCGTTACTGACTTCATAAAACTTCTTTGCAAACTCGAAATTTTTCTGTATGTAACTTAATTGGACCATTGAATCTTCTAAGACTTCAACGTTGTTCCGCCGATTGATTATGTTTAAAATATCGATTCCTTGGATATTATTCACTGATAATTCATCTAATTCTTCCGAAACTTGTTTGAATTTATCTAAATTCTCCGTACTTTGACTTTGTATAACTTTAATATCTTCAATCGTATTGAAAAAAGATGCAGAACTTTTGGAAATCTCATTAATCAAAGACACTTCAACTAAATCCAAGTAATGTGATAATTTCTCTTGTAAATTATTATTCAACGTATTTGATTCACCATCAATATCGAAATCTCCTATAACCTTGTCGAAAATCCTTGGATCATCAAGTCTGAAGTTCTCGTCACTGAACACTTCAGGTATCACATCACTTGTATCCTGAACGATAATATCCAATGAACTTAAATCACTGTCATCGTCTCTAACACCAACAACACTCTCCTGATTCAATTTACTTAAACTATCAATAGTCAACTGATTACTCGCTCCAAACTTCCTATACTCCTCCTCCATCGCCGTATACTCCTCCACAAACGCCTTCGTATCAACCTTCTCGAGCTTGGCCAATTGTATCGGCGGTATATCACTAAGTGTTGGAGTCTTGACATTATAAACGATGTTGTTCCCACCATTCAAATTCACCAGGTACTTCGTCGTCCTCTTCCTCTCCCTGCTCGCGTCGCTCGCCACAGTCAACTCGTATATGGAATTGGGTCCCAAGGGGGAGAACTCATTCGTTTCGACGATATCATCGATGAAATTCAGGAAGTAAACAGACGACAGGAATGAATCGTCGATTGAGGTTCTCACTGAATTCGTGCCCCATCGTTTCTTCGTGTGTCTCGACTGTGAAACCATTGACATCGATTGCGATCCTGAGTGGTCCGATCCGCCGTCATCATGGAACGTCTCGTGCAAGTCGTCGTTCAAGTCAATTGACATGGCTTACAACTAGTTTATGATCTTTGGGTTTCGTTTTGATCGCGAAATCACTGTGGTACGGATGTCACAGAAAATTGAAAACTTCTCATTACTAAGAAATTTTATCACCAGTTTTTACAACTAACAAGAGAAGAAGAAGAAAAGATGAGTGATACACCAAGTAAACCTAAACCATGTTGCGTTTGTCTCGACGAAAAGAAAACTAGAGACGCATGTTTATTGAAGTATGGACAAGACGATGGGAAATGTGACCAAATCATTGGACAATATAAAGTCTGTATGAAGGGTTTTGGTTTTGAAATTGCTTAATTTACGAGCCTGACTTTAAAATGACCATCCATGACAAGGCCTTCAATGAAGGTTGAGGAATAGAGAGGGAAGAGGAGAGGACAGAAGAGAAAGAAAATGTAAATAGTAATGTAGAAATGTAAAAATGTATAAATATCATATTAATTCGTACTCCCGTACTTAACTCTATCATCTACCAACCCCAGACCCTCACTAACTACCACATCATCCACAATCCCCTCAGCACCGGGGAAGTTCTTGATGATATTATCCACCAACACCAACTGCAAACAGTTCATAAATATCGGCACGACGAAGATCACTATAAAGATCTCGAATTCGTCCGGATAGTCGTTTAACCAACCTAACAAGATGTGGCGGGTGATCCACACCAACTGGACAGCGAACACGTTCATGGCGAAGTACAAGATGACTTTCGTAGCCATCAAGGACATGAAGTAGATCGATAGTTGTTTGAAGTAGTCTGTGAAACTTGGATGGTCGACATCACCGTAGGTCCCAGATTTGATCCCTGTCATATGGAAGTAGTCTTTGCATATATGGTTGGCGACACGGAATACACAGTAGAGGATGTAAACTCCAACTGTGCAATCAAACACGATATTGAGAAAGTACCAAACACATGGGTCATCATCATCGGTTTCCCAGCCGTCGTCATCGCCATCTCCAACACCACCATCACCTAGTGAAACCACACTAACCAATTTAACCATTTTGAGCGCTGTCACTATGCTTGAATTCGAGTCTCTGGTCTTTAGTATAGAAAGGATGACATTAAAAACATGAACCCCCAAAGCGCCAAATAATTGTTTACTGACGTCGAAAAACCAGATTGACCAGTTCCTTCGGTTCACCTCATAGTACCGTTTCACAATCAACGACGATAAACAGAGTAATCCTAAGAAACCTTGTGTAAGTAATGAGAATGTGCCAATCAATTCACATTTGGAATCTGTCATGGTCTTTAATCAATCCGTGTTTTTTCTGTGTTGCGATTTTCTTTAATCTATGCGGCACCCCAGTCACGTGAAAGGTAAACCCAGAGAATACAAAGAAGGAGAGATAAATTACATCGTTATTCATTAAATATCAACTAACATCTTCCACATATTCATCTTCAGATTCAGAATCAGAATTGAATGAAAATCCATTTCCTGAAAAAATATTAGTTTGAGTAGTTGTTGGAGGTAACGGTGATGTTCTACCAAGTCCATTACTAGGGGAATAAGATCCAGGCGATGCCGACACTGGTTTGATACCACTGGACATACTCGTAGTACTAGCCGTAGTGCCAAAGAACTGTGAACTCAAATCATCCTTAACGACTGGTGTAGTGCCGAAGAACTGGCCTGATAAAGAATTCGAGGACGTTGATTGCTTCGATAGCCCAGTAGATGAGTGTCTAGGATTGATTGATTGGATGTTCTGGGTTACTGGTGATGGTGCGTACCCTGCAGACGTTGGAGTCATCGACCCGTAGATCTGTTGCGCTAGTGATTGAGTGGATGATCTCGCACCAATCGATAAACCCTCATCAGAATCTGAGTCTGAGTCAGAGTCAGAATTGTCCAAATTGAAAGTGGATTTCGGAGCACTTACAATCTCTGGAGCCATGGTGGTATCCTTCACTAAGTTGTTTTGGTTATTGATTATCTGACTATCAATGACTGGCACTGGCACATTCTCAAAATTCCCAAAATTTGCTAAATCCTCTGGTAAATCAATGACATCGGGCAGATCATGGATGTCCTGGTGGTAAATCCCATTATCGTCACATGTATAAACAGTGTTGTAATCGTAATAATAATCGAATCCTCTACTGGTAGTACTATTCACATTATGTGACATCGACGACGTATATGGGTTTTCATCATCACTAGTTTCATCATCACTACCCCAATTTATATTTGTCGAAGGTAATAATTGGATGGTACGGAACATCTTGGAATTATTAGTTGAAATTGAATCTGTATCTTCCGTCTTTTGTGAAGTTGTTGTTGCTGGTGGTGGTGGAATGTCTTGTTTGAATTTATTGAATTGAGGTGCTAAACTTGATGAAGAAGGAGATCTAACCTTAAGGAAAAACCCACCATCGTCATCTTCTTCTTCATCATCTTCATCTTCATCACCTTCGTCATCTTCCCGAATATCAAGGACATTATCACTTTGGATTTCACTGGAGAAACTGTTACCTTCATTACTTATATCTTCAATATTGTCATCTAAATTAAAACTATCATCACCAGTGTAAATATAACTTTTTTGAGAATAATCATCATATTCATAATCGTCATCGTCATCATCATCATCATATTCATCACCCAAATTATCGAATTCAGGATCAATTGAAATACATTGTTGAACTTCTGTGTTAAAATGAATATGTCTTGATTTTTTATCAATTCCAATAGATTCAACTGATCCATTCAAAGAATCTGAAGCTGAATTTGTAGTTGTTGTTGTGGTTGTTGTTGTTGTAGATGTTTTATCTGCTGTATTTAAATCATTATCGTTAGTATTTTGTATATCATTATTTATTTTATCATTAATGTCATTAGAAATATTATTAATTTCATTATTATTTTCATTTATATTATTATCATTTAAAACTTTTGAATCATTATTATTTAAAGTATTACTAATAGTGGAAATAGATTGATTCAGTTGTTGTTGTTGATTTTTTAAATTTTGTAAATTTGAATTTGAATTTTTAGCTAAATCTTGTAAATTAGATGAACTAAATTTATATTGAGAATTTAATTTTTCAGAAATTGCATCATAATCATCAAATTCAGGTGGTTCATTACTTGGAGTTCTTTTATGATTTAAAGATTTTTTATAATTTTCTAATTGTTGTTCTCTTTGTTTTTCCTTTTTCAATTTTAATCTTTGTTTAATTGCTTCCAATTTAACCAAATTTGCATGACTAATCATTACATCTTGAACTGATCTTTTCTTTAAAATCCCCTTATTTAAAGGTCTAGTTTTATTTGATGGAATTGAAATATCACCAGCAACAGCTGATGAAACAGTATTTGAATGAGCTTTATGAGTCTTTTCATCATCTTTTTTCTTATCTGAATTATTATTTGAATTATTTGAATCTTCATCAATATGACCATCTTTTAAAATTGGACCATAAAGCCAAGTTATATCACTTTCTTTTGACCAATTTAATTTTTCAGGATTAATAGTTTTCAAATTTAATCTTCTTTGAGCCCATGTTCTCCAAGAAGCATTTTCTAATCTTGCAGAATTTGCAACATCTTTACGTTTTTGAATAATATATCTCCAAGATTTAGATATATCACCTACATCCCATTGATGACTAAAATAATCAACATGTCTTGAAGGTTCAATTTCAATATCATTATCATCATGCGGTATAAATTCAGGACTTTTGAAAGTTGTTAAATCCTCTCTTATTATTGAATCATCTTTATTTTCATCATTAACTTCTTCATTACTACTATTACTACTATTACCACCACTACTACCGCTACCACTACTATTGCTATTACTACTATTACTAATAGTTATACTTGTACTGGTGGTTGAATTTTCCTTTAATGGAACAATATTATATCGAGATGAATCAATAATTTCAATATCGTCCTTCTTTTCTCCATCATCAAGTTTTTGAGGTATAAATTCATCTAATAAACCTAAAGATCTTGTTCTCTTTAATTGGAAAGTAGTATTATTAAAATGATCATCATCAGTTGCTTCAATGTGCTGAGATGTTGTTGCACCACCTGTAAATACTTCGTTTGACATATTGTTTTATGTGATTATATGCTAAAATAAAAAAAAAAAGCCAAGTGTTCCAAAACTCAAACTGAAATGAATAACCTCTTATACTTACAAATGGACAAAAGAACTTATTAAGTAAGATTGTACAACCCTAGTAACCAAAGACTTCTAGAAAAGGATTACTTTTAAAAACAAAACAAAAAAAATCTATTCTAAAATTTGAAGGATAGACAAAAAACTGGGGGTGAGGTCAGGTAACTTTTTTTTAGTAGTTTGACAAACTCTCCTTATGAATAACCTAAATAACCTTAATAACTGTAGGAAGCAAAATCACTCACACACTCTCACAGACTAAGGCAAAACACACAAGCTTAATATATTACTTGGATGGTTAGAATAAAAGATTTTGTTATTCTTCGAAATGCTGATATTCGTATTGGAGAAATTGAGAATTTTTTCCTCTCACTCGTGACAGTGTCGTGCAACAACGGTCAAATTCGGTTGGGATTTGGGAAAAATAGTGGGAAAGTACTCTATGCTGAATAGTTAATAAGAGAATTTAAGAGGATGAAGAGCAAGTGGTTAGTAGTTAATGATTGAAATTGGAGGTGGTGATGAGAGGTGGTGATGATATCGATACACCTTAGCCAACCCACAAGTCACCAAATGGAAAGGGAAGAAAGGATCAGTTAATTAAAAAGGAGTCAAAATGTGTGTCTCTCTCTGTCGCATTTCGGATTAACTAAAAGTGGCTAAAGGGACCACTGAACTCCATTGAACTCCATAATAAGCATATTTAACAAAGAAATAGGTTATTACTTAATAAATGACCTTGTGGTGGGAGAAGGTTAACAAGGATAAAGTGAAAGGGACTACGGAGAATTAAGTAAGGATCTTATAGTGTCAAGCAATACCCTTTAAATAAGTTAATCCTTCCCGGGTGAATTAGGACACCCACACTTATTACTATACTCTCATCTCCATTAATTCTTAACTATACTTATTTAATCTCATATTAGAACACTGATAGTAGTGATAAGCATATATACCAACCCCATATCCCTTATCATTCTTATAAATCGAGGGTCATTTATAACTTCTACTTGAACAATGAGCCACTTTATGTCTTTGTGTGTGTGTTTGTTTTTTAGGAGCCAGCAACTCTCAGTTTCTGTGGGGGAGAATGAAATTAAAACGGAATATCTCTCGTTATCGAGTTTAGTAACTAAATTATCCCTTATCCCTTTATACCCAATCATTTCTCTTTAGGCACAGATAATACAACGTTGTAATGGACTTTCTTAAAGGGCTTTTTGAAAAAAAACAAATTGGGATTCATTTCAGACTGTTCGATTTAAAGTTATAAACCGTTTGAAAATCTTTTATTTGAATCTGTGGAATCCGGGGGAGGAAAAGACTCAAGATCCCCCGTCACGTGATATAGTTGACAAGATGGATTTTCCAACTTCTTTAATATTAGTCTTACTTATTGGCTAAGTTGTCAGAGGGTAGAACAAAATTAGGAGAATAAGATAATATATTTTATAAGTCCATATCTTATCTGAATCAAGAGCAAATAAACCGCCAATTTTTCAACCGTTCGCCCGTATTCGATGGCGGGCGTTATGTCTCGTATATTTGGTTCTATGGTCTAGCGGTATGACGTCTCTCTCACCCAGAGAAGGTCTCGAGTTCGATCCTCGATGGAATCAAATTGTTTTTTGTACGGATTTTTTTTTTAAATAATTCAATTCATGTCTCTCTTATATGCCCTAATCCTTTGTTTTAGTAGCTTGAGTCTTAGTGTTTTTTATTTTTAGGAGTTGTTTATTAGGTAATTCGAAGATTATTTGAGTTGAAAAGTTCATGTTTAGAAGGTGACTAGAAGATTGAGAAGCAGTGAATGATAATATCCAGTCAAAATGGTACAAGAGAGAGAAGAGTAGAAGAAGTTAATAATTCATTTATTCATAACTCATCTTCATCGGTGGTACCAGTTTCATCATCATCAATATTTGGATTAACATGAGACCATTCAATAAATTTATTACCAATTTTAGACTTAGTAATTGGTAAAACTAAAGGATCAAAAGGGAAATAACCTTGTAAATCTAAAAATTCTTGCTTTTGTTTGAAATTTAATTTATAAATTTGATTATTATTATTTTTATTAACGATTTTTTCCCTTTTATTATGTTCAATTATTGAATAACAATAACAAACATTTAATTTTGTTGAAATTTTAGCGAATATAAAGCAAACTGTTTCATCAATAAATTTTAATGGATTAAATTTTGTAATTATTAACCTTTGGAAAAATTTATCAATATCTTTTTCCCATAAATCATCTTTCTTTTCATTTTTAATTTTAAACATCTCAGATCTAAAACAAAAAATATAAATTAAACCTTGGAAAACTGAATAAAATAATTTAAATCTTTCCATACCTCCAGTATTTGTATCTTTATTTGAATCATTTAAAATTTCATGCTCTCTTTCAAATATATAATTATTAAGCCAATTTATTAAATATTCAATAATAACCATAACTTGATTTTTATTCAAGACTGATGATCTAGCAATAAATGATGATAAATATTGCATTGATTTTAATTTATTCTCTAATATACCATTAGTTTCAAATATTATATTAGTTAATGAAAATATAAAATCTTCAGCTAATACATAATTTTTTTGAGTTATATTAAAAATTAAAAATTGTATCAGTTTGGTAAAATGAGTTGGTAAAATATGACTTTGAAATAATTTTTTAAACATTATATGGAAATTTGTTGATTCTTCATTTAATTCATCACCTTGATTATTTTGGAAAACTTCATCAGTATAATCTAACAAAAGACTAAGGATATCATCTAACTTATGAACTAAAGATTTAACATCTTTAACATCTGTGGTTGGTGCATAAACTTCTTGTCCCTCATCTTCACTTTCTAAATCACTATCAATTTCACTATCATCTTTGGAATTATCCATTTCTATATCACTTACATTCATTTTCTTCTTTTTATCTGATTCAATATCACTATCGTCACTATAACTATCACTATCATTGTCATTGTCATTGTCATTGTCATTATCATTATCATTATCACTCTCGTCACTATCACTATCTTCATCACTTTCACTATCACTTTCATCATCACTTTCAATTTCACCACCATTAATCAATTCTTCGATTTCATCATCATCCAAATCATCTAAATCATTCTGTAATTCAACATCTAATTTGATACAACATTCAATTATTAATTTCCAAATTTCATACCTCAAAGAATCATGATATTTACAAATAAATAATAAATTTTGAATATAAGTCTTAATAATATTACCATTTGACATATGATGTGGGAAATGTTTTGTAAAATATTCAGATAATTTATGATTAAAAGTTGGATAATATTTTATAATATAATTTAATAATTCATGATTATTAACATAAATTGAATTATTAAAATTATTAAAATTTGAAATTATTTCATGTAAAATTTTAGTTAAATATTTTGGTAATGAAGAAATTAAAATCTTCATAAATTCAATATATATATCATTTTCAATTTTATTATCAGTTTTAAATTCAAATGAAATAATTGACATAATTAATGATGAACAATTTTCATTATCTAATTTATTTATATTAGGTATCAAATATTTTAAAATTGCTGAAAATTCATTACTACTCAAACTATCAGGTTCACTAGATTTCTTACTAATTTTCCTAGTAACATTATCTATACTATCTAAATCACCTGAATCTAAAGCTTTCTTCATATAAGCTCCATAAATTTGTTCATTAAATTCATTACTTTTATCGAGACTATTAAAATTACTAACCCGTTTTTCATCCTTTAAATTATCTTCGTTGCCTACTTTAAACTTCTTAGGATCATTATCTCGAAGTCTTTCTTCTTTGTCTATTGAATTATATGATCGTTTCCTTGAATCAATCGTCATAATCATCGTTATCCCTTTAGAAAAATTTTATTTCCATGTCGTGTGATGAGATTGCGACTCTCGCGATAAAAGAAATACCCACCACGCACAACCACAACCACAGTTAAAAGGAGGGTATCAAGGAAAGGAAAAGGAAAAGAAGATGGTAGAGATCAATTCATTGGCTTTATTCGGTGTTGTGAACGGTCAGATGGGGTGCTTGTTAGGTGATGAGAATGATGTTGTGGTGTGCAGTTTCGAAATCACGGATTTACAATATTATTACGATAGATTAAATCAATATCAAATAGTTTCACCAAATATAAAACCTATAGGAGTTTATTATAATGAATCTATTGGAGGTGATCAGATTAAAGAAATCAATGAACTGTTAGGGTTACCGATTGTTGTAGTTTCAAATTGTTTAAATAGTTCGAGTTTTTTAAAATGTTACGTTAATAATGTTGAAAATAAAATAGTTATAAAGAATGAAAAAATTGATAATATTTCAATTAATTCAATTAATTTAAGTAAATCAGATAATAATATTGATGAATTTAAAAAAAGTTTAATGATTTCATTAACTCAATTGAATCTAAAATTAGATAAAATATTAAAATTTAAAATTGATTATAATGGTGATATAAAGAAACAAATTGAAATTAATAATCTTATAGGACAACTAAGTAAGAAAGTGAAAGTCTTAAGAGATCTTGAAAAAGATCTTGAAAATGAAAATGGGGGTGATATTAGTAATCTGGAATTATTAATTAATGAATTATGTTTAATCTCAAATAAATTAACAAGTGTTGATAAATTAAAACATCAAGTAAATACAAACATAAGTGCAATAGCAAGTAAAATGAACAAGATGAATAAAGTAGAGAGAAGGTTCTAGAGAAGGTTTTAAGAGTAGAGAAAGAGAATCAAGTAAAGGAATGACTATATTAATATTTATGCAGAAAACCGACCAACGAAAACCAATAAACGAAAACGAAATCGAAAAAACTTTTCAACTTTTTAAAAGTATTTTTTTTAAACTCTTTTGACTTTTTATATATGTTTTTAAAACTTTTATGATGTATATGTATATTTTTTTTTTTTTTTTGATTTTATGAATTTTTTTTTTTGTTTGGAATTAACTTCTCTTTCCAAGAGAAAATAAAGCGTGCTTTGTTTAACAAGCAACAGCTTCTAAGATGACAAATTCAACTTTTGAACATTGAGCACCAATGCTTTCATCATATAAGTTGTAGAAATCACCAGATAAACATTGGTAGAAGGTAGTTTGTTTACCTAAAGCCAATTTATAACCTGATTCTCTCTTTGATTTTGAATCAGAATCAGCAGCTTTTAAAGTAGCAGAATCTTCGACGTAATCAATTGGGACAACTGACCAACCGGCAGCGTAAATGGCACCGGCTTGTGGGACTGGTCCATCAAATTGGAATTGTCTGTTAGCGACAATAGAACCAATTCTACCTTTACTATCTTTTAAGATCCCGTCTTTTAAAGTTAATAATAATGAGTTTGAAGCGACACAAGTGGTAATAATTTGACCATCTGATTCTTCAGAAGCAGCAGCACCAGTGGCAACAGCGGCAGCTGAAGTGGCTTGAACTTGACCATCACTGATTTGTTTAGCAGCGGCAGCAGTAGTGGTGGTGGTAGTTTGATGTTGGACTTGACCATCACCGATTTGGGCAAGTACTGAAGCGGTTGTGGTAGTTTGATGTTGAACTTGGCCATCACCGATTTGTGCAAGAACAGCGGCAGTGGTAGTAGTTTGATGTTGGACTTGACCATCACCAATTTGGGCAAGAACAGCAGCAGTGGTAGTTTGATGTTGAACTTGACCATCTGAGATTTGTGCAATGACAGCGGCAGTGGTAGTAGTACTTGCAGTATGTTGTTGAACTTGACCATCAGATATTTGTACAACTTCTCTTTTAGCAGCAGCGGTAGTGGAAGCTTCACTAACAGTTTTGATACTTAAAGCGTAACTACCAGTTAAACTAGTGGTAGCATCTGCTGAAGCACCTAAAGTAGCGGTTGGAGTTAAAGTAGTCCAAGCAGAACTTGGAACAACAGCAGCCATGGCTAAAGATGCCATTAAAATTGGGGATAATTGAGTTACTTTCATAATGTTATTTATTTGGAGATTTAATGAAATTTAATTACTTTACTTGAAAGGGGAATTTTTACTCTTCTTATATACTCCCAACACTGGTTATGTTTTTATGTATTAAGTTATTTTTAAATTTTTAGTGTTAGGTCCAAAAATAGTTAATTGGATTTTTGATCTCAGATCCGGAGGTATTTTAAGCCAATTGGAAGGGATGGGAAGAGTTTTTTTTACACCGATTTCAGTTCTTATGGATGGTGTAGGGAGTATATTAGATGGTGTAGAAGTGTATAGAGACAGTGTTGGTGATGGAGGATGTTATGAAGAGGTAAGAAAAGGATCAAATTGTTTTTTAGAAAAAGTGGAGTTCAGATGATCGTTGAGTGTAAAAATTTATCAAACCATAAAGGGGAGTTTAATGGCTAATTAACCCAAAACCCCCTTTTTTTTTGAACCCATTACAGTGTTTCCAGGATGAATAACTCACCTCTAATAAATGAATGTCGTAACTCTCCAACTTTTAATTTCGCCTGTTTGACTATTTCAATTTCGCTATCTTAAGTGATTTAATTACGCAAACTCTGGGAATTAATATCGTCATTATAGATGAAT